>CALNHX010010475.1:0-39895 GCA_940337035.1 Agriotes lineatus
GGAACGACAAAAATGTGACAGGTGACACAACATAGCTTATCGAGGGACAATCCTCCAATTGCCAAAACCTTTCTATTTCATCCTGTAAATTATCATGAACTTACGCAAGACAAAAAACAATTACTATTGTGATGTGATAGGTCAGTTATTTTTCAACTGACAATCCAACGAAGCTGGGTTTTTTGTAAAGTGGGATAATTCTAAAACTAGATGCACCAATTAGCATATCAATAGTATTACAGCGATTAAATTGGGGGTCTGCTAAACAAATATTTTGGCGTATTAAAAATCTTGACACGTCAAATGTTGAGTCAGGCAAAGAGTCAGCAATTTTTGGCAAAGCTAAACAAGAAATCGTCCCTTGATAATTCCTCCTCAATGAGGAAAACTTAACTTTTTCCCTTCTATTTACAACAACTAAGGCTTGATCAACCCCTAGTAGCAAATTCTACCTTTTTGTTCGCAACACTAATAATTGACATAATTGTTCCGTGATAAAGGTGCTCTGAGAACGCTATCTAATAAGTCACGTACGTTATGGGATTTTCCATTTATGTCCTTTATTGAAACTAGAGAAGTCGATAACAGTACCTTAACGCGATTTTCGTGAGTTACAACATGGGCAAGCGTAGCATACTGTGGGGAGCTTCTAAATTTTAACCTTCATTGACTTTTACAGTTTTTGAATGACTTGCTTTTTCAAAATGCAGCAATGAGCACCTCTGCAATCTTGTGCTTCGTGATTCGGTCGTAAGCAATTAATGCAGAGATGCAAATGTTGAATTTCTTGAAGTCTTGCATGAACATCTAATTTTAAAAATGCTTCGCAATTGTAAATTGTGTGCTCCTGCTTGCAAAAATTGCATTAAAGGACATTTATATTTAAATGTGACTTAATAGTCACTTCCGTATTATTTTATTTAACAAATTTAGAAATTAGGATTTATCTTCTCCAAAAACTCGCACGTATTGTTTAGATTTATTTAAATCGTTCATTGTGGGAAGTTTTTCTTCTAGGTTATAAAATTCCCATTCGCGTTTTGTAAGCGAATCTAATTTATTCACAACAATGTAAATAAGTAAGGCACCCCACGTGTCGGTTGACTGACAAAGAGTTTTGAGCTCTTTGCAATATTTCTTTAGTAACACAGAGTGTTCAACAATGGCCTTCACGTTATTATACATAATTAACCGTTTATTTTCATATCGTTCTTGCAACAAATTCCAAGCCATTTTGTAGTTTGACGGGGTTACTTCTAAAGATTGTATAACTTGGCCAGCCAATCCATAAAGGGAACTTTTTAGATAATAGAATTTCTCAAAATCGCTAATTGAGTCATTATTATGGATTAGGGCAAGATAAGAATCGCGATAGCTTAACCACTCGCTGTACTGACCTTTAAACGTAGCTAATTTGATAGCAGGTAATTTAACAGATTGCATAGCGATTTAAATCTACAGGGCAGACACATTGGCACTACAATTTGGAGAAACTTGGTTTCCAGAAAATTAGGAAATATCTAGCAACCAGTGAGACAAATGTCTCATTTAATAAAACAAAAAATACCGTTTTTCAAATAGAACGCGTATTAAATAAAAACGGACGGACCAGCGTCCCGGACGGACGGAAATCACGTGATTTCTCGAAAACTGGAAGTGTCACGTGACTGAAATTTGGTTCCTGACCTGACATGACCATTCCAAACATATAACTTTCATAACTTTTTTCTGTATCTCTTACGGTTTGGCTGCTGAAACAGCGTCTCGGACGGACGGAAATCACGTGATTTCTCGAAAACCGGAAGTGTCACGTGCCTGAAATTCGGTTCCTGACCTGATATGACCATTCCAAACATATAACTTTAATAACTTTTTTCTCTATCTCTTACGGTTTGGCTGCTGAAACAGCGTCCCGGACAAACAAAACAGCGTCCCGGACAGACAAGTCTATTAGATAAAGGATTGCTTTTACCCTTCCTACTATGTGAAAGTAAGAATTTTCAAATTCCTCTCTTTGACTCCCTTCTACCTCAATGTCTAATTCCATTTCAATTTCAGGATTGCGTCTGCTCACATTGATCAAGAACTGGTTCAATCTTGTCTAATCGAGTTTTTCTTTAATTTGACAATATCGTTGTCGGCCATATTTGAATAAGTACGTTGATATAGGTAATGGATAGCACAAATAACAAATAATATAGATCAAATAGAATCGGAACACAAACAGGGAATAGGCGAAAAATGGTAAACTTACGGAATAAATAGGATGCCCGTAGCTCTCGCCCAAATGAACGCCTGCTTGCTTCCCTAGTACAATCGAAAATCACTTTTATCTTCCTGCTGGTTGTAGATTCGGCTCGACTTGGATCAAAATAATGTATGGTATGTAGTGGACTGTAGTATCGTTTTTGAATTTAAACACTTCTTGATTTTAATTGATATATTGATAATATTGTACCTTGATTTTAATTGATATATTGATAATATTGTACAACTTGACAAATTGCGGAACTAGATTCCATCTTTACAAAACAAGTTCAAGAATAGCAGCGCGCGTCCTTCCTGGACGCAATCAGTTCGCAGGTTTGCACCATCCGTTACCTCCCACCACTGCTACGTAAGCGAGGTGATTAAGCAAGTGTTGCGCCCTATGGGAAATTAGCTACATTAGTAGTAAAGGTAGCTTCATCACTGAACATTATTTTTTTCAAAAATTCTCTGCCATTTAGAAAATTACCTTGAGCCCATAGATAATACTCCATTCTTTTATGGAGATCTCCTTCTTCGAGAGTGTGTAAATATTTTGGCTTATACGGTTTACATTTGTGACGACGGAAACATCTCCAAATTTTAGACTAAGGGATATTTAAATTTCTAGCCAAATCTCGAAAACTCGTGTGAGGATTATTACGATACCCTGCTA
Organism: Agriotes lineatus; assembly: GCA_940337035.1. Lineage (NCBI taxonomy): Eukaryota > Metazoa > Arthropoda > Insecta > Coleoptera > Elateridae > Agriotes > Agriotes lineatus. The sequence goes on from CALNHX010010475.1 coordinate 2,924, forward strand.
ATATTACTGCATCTAAATGGTGTTCTCGGTTGCTCAATTCTCGTGGACATGGTTTAGCAACATTTCCAGTAGTGTTGCAAATATTATTCAAGTATGCAACAGTTCGGTGATGGACGGATGGACGTTTAGGATGCCTCGAGTTAAACTCTCTAGCAGCCACTCGGGTAGAACATACATTGTCACCAACAAGTCGAATACTTTCTACTTTTTCTTATATATACCGATGGGGCCACAATTATATATAACAGCAATGAGATAACATGAACAAGAAAATAACTCGTATTGCTTGAGTAAGAAAGAGATAAACATAGTAGCAAATATTCGAGAAGACATTTGTCAACTAAACGTACCTACTAATAGTAGATTATGTTATTAGGAGTAAAAGTGATACTTTATGTGGCGAAGCTGAAGTTTATTTAGCCGAACGTTAGTGAGGCAAAGAATTCAGCTAAGCCACATAAAGTCACTTTTACTCCGAATAACATATACTATTTTATCCGCAAACGTATTTAGGTAAATTTCATTAATATAAATTTAAAAAAAAAGGATGCATCGGCCGGGAATCGAACCCAGGCAACCCGCGTGACAGGCGAGCACTGTACCTCTGCGCCAACCCCTTTTGTTCAAATAAGGCGCTAATGTAATGATATATGAACATACTGAATCACCCGCGCTAATAGCACACGGCCACAGCAGCTGTCACACCATAACCCACGGCGACAGATGCTCAGATCCGCTGCTTAAAGGTTTATTTAAATTAAAACTTATTCGTACTCTTTTTGAAAATAAAAAACGGCCTACGTCTAAGTCTAAAAATTAGCAAAATTTTAAACCATCATACAATTTAATCGGTCCAGTATCTTCGGAGGAGATAGCGAACAAACATAGAAAGAAAGAAATAGAGCAACGATTTTGTGTGCTTAGGCAGATAAAGTAAGCAAAAGTCGCTATTTTATCTGCTTAGGCAGCTAAAGTAACACTTTTACCTTGTCAATAAAGACAAATAAGTTGTCCCTTTTGTGACGTTTGCGGATAATAGTATATTATGGTATTAGGAGCAAAAGTTATACTTTATGTGGCGAGGCTGGACGGGTTATCTGTCGAGCTTGCGAGGCAGATAAGTACAGCCGAGCCACATAAAGATACTTTTGCTCCGAATAACATATAGTATTTTTTCTTCAAACGTTTTTATAACAAATTATTTACAACTTTGTGAACAAAATTCGAAGAAAATTACTTGATCTCGTCAGCGGCAGATAATATTATCTGCCGCTGACGAGCGGCAGATAAAGTTGTGAGCGGCAGATAATAACTTTATCTGCCGCTGACGAGCGGCAGATAAAGTCGTCAGCGGCAGATAATATTATCTGCCGCTTGGCAATAAAGTGACAGTTTAGCATCATCAGTCCAGCAGTATAATGCCATATTTTACTGCCGTTTGAAGAAAAAATATTTTTTTCGTATGGCCATCTCTTTCTTACTCAAGCATTTTATTTTGTTATTCATGTTATCTCATTGCTGTTATATATAATTACGGCCCCATCCGTATATAATCTATTCCTCATCAGTGTAGAGGATTAATTTATTTCTTAAATATTACACTTTTCATTTATCTTCCTTCGCCATTTTCCTCCATTATTTTCGTTTCTTGTTAATTCTCGGCTTGCTTCCATGATACCCCTCTGTTATTTAATAGTTTTCCAACTTCATTGTCCCATGTATTGCGTGGTCTACCTCTCCTTCTCCGTCCAGTTTTCTTTACTCCCCAAACTTTGTTTACTTGTCTTTTTTCATACTTTCGTTTTAGGTGTCCCTACCATCGCAATTTCGCGGTATTTCCTATCACTTTCAACTTCTATTCCTTTCCTAATCATATCGTTTCTTATTTTATCCATAATTGTCACGTTTGCAGCCCTTCTCAGATATTTCATCACTGCGACTTGTATTTTCTTATGCAGCTTTTCAGCCAAAACCCATGACTCACAGCAATATAACAGCATTGGCAAGTTTAATGTTTTGTAAACCGTCATCTTAGTTTTCTTACTCACTTATTTTTTATTAATAAAGCCTCTTTTATGCTATGAAATAGCTTTGACGCTTCTTTTGTAAGTTTCTTCTACAAACTTCCCTGTCTTATCTATCTATGTAAGGCATGAAGTAAGAGGTAAGGAGACTGATCCCCATTAGTGTTGCTAGATCGAAGAAGGATTATTATCGTACGACAGTAGTAAAAATTATCGTACATTAACATACATTTTATCGTATTATAATATTTTGGATCGTACATAGGAAAAGGTATAACTATGAAAATGAAAATTAAAATATAATATTTAATCAACATAAATTATAAACAGTTAAGTTTAGAACGACAGAACTGAATAACATTAAATAATATAATATCTATTCAATGGCCTCTGTTACATCTCCAAATCGGATTTCTTCTTCTTCTTCTTCGTCTTTCTCTTCCTCTTTCTCCATTGCTTCTGTTTCTCGACGTTTACTTTTATGTAATTCAGACGTCATAGATTGTATAATTTTCTGAGTTGGTTGAAAATTAACGCAACCATTTTCATGCTGTGATTAGAGTAAAATTCCATTTAATGTACTTGTTATTAGTCTATTTCGTGCTTTTGTTTTTATCAAATTAACTTTTGAAATTATCCGTTCGCAACTGGCACTTGAATGTTATCACTACTAACACGTTCAAGGCAAGTTTGCCCAGGTCTGGAAAACGTAGTTCCCCGTCAAACCAGTAATTTTCTCTAATTCGTAATAAAATGTATCGTTTTGTTCAGTTTCTGGTAAATTAATAACATTTTTTAAATTTCGCCATTGATCCGTTGTAGATCGTGCATATTTCTAGGATCACAAATAAGAGGAACGCTGGTCATTAAACGTAGTAATCACATTTCGTAATATTAGCTTTGCTTAAAAGATGCAGTTTACTCAACACTGGATCGTTAAAATCGCATCTTTTTTTAATTTCAATGCACGAAATAATGTTATAATGTCTCTGTCTTTAATAAAAATCTGTCTGAACTGCAGCATTTTCTAGGAAATGTATGTTTTGGAAAACGCCAGTTCCAAGATACATGTTGCTGTACGGCAAAAATTTCACATTATTTGCCGGATCAATGTCTTTATAAGTCTGTCTGCCTCACATAATTTGGCTCTATATAAGCCAGCAATAATTCTTTGTAAGTCTCGATCATTTTTTCGTGAAAATTTATAATAACTACTTTCTCGCTTTGAAAACATTTGTTTAAATCTACAAAGTTCAGTAACACCCAATCAAGAAACATAAAATACAGTTTTATTTGCGTATTGTTGAGTGCACTGTAAATTTCTTCGCTTGCAAGAAGACGATGCTCAACGTAGTTTGCCGTGAAAAATAATCTTAAAGGATCCCATTGTTCTAATATTCGTCTTACAACGGCTAATAGCGACAACTATTCCATTTGTGCTGGTCGCAAAATTTGATGGGGATCTACAAGACAAAACTCCTGAAATTCTTTTAACATGACCTGTCGTTTAGAGCTGTTTAAAAAAAACATAAATATTTCTGGCCAAATCTTCACATAATCTGGGTACACATGTGCAAGCTTGGCTTGCGCACAAATGTAGGGAATGGCATATGCATGTGCTCGATACAGAATTATGCTGACCAAACATAACATTACAACCATCCGATGCGAAACCAATTATATTCTGTAAAGGAATTTCCTTTGAAAGTAATGCATTTTGTAGCTCATTAAATTTGTTCGCTTTCGGATTCTGGAGAATCAGAATCTGAACTACTCATAGAGCGTCGCACTTTATTTTAAAAGGGTAATTTATTATGTTAGTAGGACCGTATTCCTAATTCAGGGTTCCTACGCATAGGTACAAAGTCGGCTGGCAAAATTAAGCACACCTAGTGTATGCGCCGAGTCCTCGTCTCTTTGCACCTACCTGATCTTAAAACTAATTGCGCTTAAAGCTAATAATATTAGTAGGGTTTAAAGTATTTAATATAAAAAGCGACTTGTTGCACTTTTACTGGCAAATTAAAATTTTACTAACGATGCGAAGAACTGCATCTTCTAGCGACTCCAATAGTCAGGGGGCTCCGATAGCCAGGTAGCTGCGATAGACGTTCAACCGGAACCAGCGATGCTCACCGTTGGCGATTTTTGTCCGTGATAAGGAAATCGACTGCTTCCAGGCGGGTTCTCCTTTCATTTGGCTTCAGCGATGTTTGCCGTCCACCAAGGGTTCAGGATCTCCAGGGATTGTTGGTTTCGGTAGCTTGAATATACAGAAAGTTCGAAGTGCACTACAAATTTTAATGGTCGAAAATTTGTTTAGTGCCTTTCTATATATACGAACGACTGCACCAGTGATATGTTTGGTAACGCCCAAATAGAATAAAAACTTTATTGTTTTTTTCATACATAAAAGCGGAGCTTAAAAAGAACGATCTACCAACTAGTACATTCGGCTTAAGACTAAATAGAGTATCATTAAAAGGTGAGAATGCAGACAAGCAAAGTTGCATCTAAGCATTGATATTGCTAATCAAGAGGAAGCAGATAAATCATATCTCTTATAACTAAGCAGTTTTTTTATGCGCAACTCGCACTAACAATAAGCAGTGCAATCAGATCTAAACGTACGGTTTCCAACATTTTAACGTGCGTATACCGACTTGAGCATTTTTACGCGCAAGAACGGTTTGCGCGAAATATGCTCTAATCAGTACCAGCCCAAATTAGCGTGCGCGTACGCCGCAACACGCACGAACACGATCCATCGCTTGTCGGTTTCTACGATTTCATCAAAGAACCTGTGTGCTCAGTTTAGACGAGGTTAAGGTTGTGTTTATTCGTGCGCGCAAATATTATATATTGCACTGGCTACTCTATTTAAATTGTGCCCTTTAATATGCAAACTTTCAAATATTTAAATGATAGTGCCTGAAACTCTTACAGGGTTGGGTTCGGTTATCTAGTTACTTTAATCTGAAAAAGTTATTTTCAAATATTTTAAACTATTCATTCAAATCGAACGTCACTTCTAATGTCAACCAAATGTGAACATCAATTTTCAAATCTCAATGACAAATGCCTAATCCTTAGAATGGTACATTATAACATTAAGGGCCGGTTGCAGAAAGCAATGTTAAGTCTGGTGTTAGCTAACGCGACGTCAAAGTGAACAAAAACGAATCAAATCTCAAATGCTTATGGTAACTAATACATTAGTAAACAAAATTTGATGCGATTTTGTTCACTTTGACGCGACGTTAGCTAACACCAGACTTAACATTGCTTTCTGCAACCGGCCCTAAATAACACAGTAAGTTATTGTTTTTAATTAATTTCACCGTTTAAAATGTCTTTATTTGCTTTCTAGTTGGTATACTCCACGAAACCACCCACGTTGTATATTTTATTTCCACAATGTTCAAATCTACAACCTATCATTTAGCTGCAATCGACCCCTCTAAGCAGCCCCTGCAATGCAGCTCTCACGAACAGACCACCAATCCCAAGCTTCGTCCAACACTACGAAACACAAAATCCTTCACAGCAACCAGCCAATAGAACAATCCCAGATATCCTCCTGTCTCTGCCACTACCTTCCGGAATGTACCCTCTCGCTTCACCGACGCCCTTCTGGACTCTCCACTCAACAACACATAGATTGATGTAACCCCTTTCTATTTATGTTACTTGTCAAATGTATTCTTCTCAATAAAACTGTTCCAATATAACTCTTCAATTATTCACTTGTAAATATCAATTCTTGTATCCATTAAGTTTTACCACATGCCAATTATCGTTTGTAGTTAATTCTTTACTTCTCTTACTCAATTCTTAATATTTCACTTTTTTATATATAACGTAGATTTAGATATTACCCTTTTTAAATAAGCCAAGACATTTTCACAGTAAAGGAGGGTTTCAATATTTTTAATTAGACCAAAACGATTTCTTATATATTTTTCAAGTTGTTATTTCTAATAATCGGAAACAAACTTCCTAGCTACTACATTTTTATTCTTTATGCCTTCTAGTCTATATTCTTATTTGATATCCACCTACTTTAATTGTACCCTTATTAGAATTTTGCATTTTTCATTGCTTCTTCAATCGTATTTTAAATATTTTCTTTATTTTATTCTCAAATCACCTGTAACCTTTCAATAGCTATCATTCAATTACTAATTTGCTTTAACTCAGATTTATTTAGGAAACTTTTTAAACATCATCGACTATTATAATGAGTTGATATGAATTGTAATAACATCCCATTTTCTTTTAAAAATTTTAATTTTATCTGCGAACATAGTATAGTCGTATCATAACATAATATACACAAAATACGAATCGACCATGGAATGGAGTAATGAATTGGTTCTACAATTAATCGAAGAATATGAAAAACGTCCCATATTATGGGATGCTAAACATCAATTTCACTAAATACAATTACAACTGAAAATGAGTTAAATGTTGACTCAGTCCGGCTCGCTTAGTAGTTACTTGCAATACGCTTATATTCAGGTGCCATCTTAAGACAGTTTAACCAAATAGCTCTACGCCCACTATATATATACAGGGTGATTCTTTAATATTGCAAAAAAAAATTAAAGACAGATTCTTTGGTCAAAAAGAAACAAAAAAGTCCTAATAAACATGGGTCCGGAAATGCTTTGTTTCTGAGATACAGAGTGTTAAAGTTTTCAAAAAAAAAAAACCCAGCCGCCTATGGAATAAATAATTTAAATCTAAGTGTGCCAAAACATGATCATTAATAGCACTTGTAAACCTTCAAAGTTTCACTAAAATTGGTTAAGGGGTTTTTAGATATTGAAGCATTTTAGTTTTAGTCTTAACAGGTTCAGAGATGTGCAAAAATATGGGCTTTAATTTTTTTCTTGAAAACGAAGCTACATCTGAAAAAATCTCGGTAGACAAAAAAGTTGCATTTTTAATTGCTTTATTAAAAAAAATTATAAAAATGGAAAAAAATCTCGTGGGCGTTATTTTTTGTGCAAAAACCTAATCGTTATGCCCCCCTGGGCACGCCTCTGGAATTACTACGTCAATTGTAATAAGTCGAAAAGATACCTCATAAAGTTATAAACAAACTAAAAATTTCATTAAAATCGCTCAAAGCGTTTTTAGATAACATAAAACAAAACGAATTAAAAAAAACTTTTAACACCCTGTATCTCGGAAACTATGCATTTGCGAATATATGTTTATTAGGACTTTTTTGTTTATTTTTAACCAAAGAATCTGTCTTTAAATTTTTTTGCAATATTAAAGAATCACCCTGTATATATATACGCACCATAGAGATTTTCATAGTAAATTCTTTATATTCAATTATTTGCTCACCTAATTATTTTAGAGCTAAATTGTAAATGTATTTTTTGTAGAGAAAAAAATACTGCATCCATTCATACTGTTGCTAACAATTTTTCATGTTCCGGAACCGAAGGAATGCAAAAAATCAAACCAGCATTTTTACAAAAATCAGTGATGCCATCGAATGATTGAAACAAGCCAATGCCAACGCAAGCGCGTGCGGGGCGACAATATGTGTTGTTTGTTTGTTTGTCATTGATGTTTGACGTTTATAATAATTCATTATTAATTATGTTCTGCTTATTGTCTCTAGGGTAACTGGACCTTGTGCATAACAAATAGTATATTATACATCAAGGTAGCGAAGCGCAGCATTATAACCTGAGCGCATATTAGATACTGAGCGCGCAGCGCGAAGTATCTAAAAGGTGCGTACACATACAGCGCACGAAAGCGAACGAATTCGGTCGAATGCATTTGCTGAAATTTGTTCGGCGTTCGACAAAAAATTACTTTGCTGTCCACATACACAACGAATGAGTGCGAAAGAATACTTTCTCAGTCATTCGTTTAGTTTCGCGGGTATTGCAGAAATAAGCTTGCTCATTTTTATGTTCAAAAATGACTTCAAAGCAGGATTTAATTATTGCAAGTGCGTCGTATATTATTATTAGTGAGGCTGATGCAACTGAAAATCCTCCAAAGCAGAGAAGAAAACGGCGCTGGTGGATGACTTCTTTGTTCAAAAGTAGAAGTCGGTATAGAGGAACAGACTTAATGAATGATCTAAAAGCTGAAATGGAATATGGTCTTTTTCAAAATTTTTGCAGAATGAAGTCTACCGACTTTGAATGGTTATTAAATCAAATTGGTCCAAAAATTACAAAACAAGATACGTCATTTAGAGAATCAATACCGCCAACAGAAAGGTTAATGCTTACTCTACGATACCTAGCTACGGGAGATTCATACACAAGTTTGATGTATACCTTTAAAATTTCAAAACAACTTATTTCGGCGATAATACCTGAAGTTTGTTCTGCTATAACTGAAAGCCTTCAAGAATGTGTAAAGGTGAGTAAAGCAAATATATATTTCTAATTCATTTATTCAACAAAACTACAAAGAGATCATAAAAATAACTATTGATATTATTTTTACATTAAATAATAAGAGCAATATTAAAGATTTTCTGGAAAAGCATTTAGATAATTTACTAGAGATGTTTCAGACTTATCTGCTTGAGTTGTACCTAATAACTGTAAAGAGGATTGTGAAATGGGAAAATGAATTTGATGTTCTTGGGAAGATGAATTATCTGATGGTGAAGGTGATATAATAGGAGTATACATATATTGAGAGTCTGATGAGTTTCGGTTATGTATCACTAATGGGTCTGTTGGTGAAGGCGAGGGAATTGGTGTTGTGTTGGGAGTGAAAGTGTAGATTTGTTGGCGGATGTTTGTGTTTGGTTGATAGTAACGGTTCTGTAAAGTAGAAATGGACGAGGATGAGGACTCATGTGGCTCGTAACGACCCATATCAGCGTTAAACAGAATATTTCCAATTAGGTGTTCGATTACATTTCTTGTATGGATGCTGTACCTTCTGTGCTTTGATGCCACGTGCTCCCCATAAATCGTGCTATCGTCTCTTAAACTACTATTTGCAACAGTGTCTTTCAGTATTTTGTAAGCTTCATCTGCTCTAGATGTTGCACTACTTGTTCCACTGTTAACAGCCATTCGTTTGGTCCTGCTGGGTGATTTAAAAGGTAATCCTCGTTTGGGTGTTGCTCGTTCTGATGATTCTATCACCTGTGTATCTTCATCCTTGTTGCTGACATCTTCAAGAACGATGCTATCGTTGGTTGCTTCTTCGTCTTGCACGTTAGTGCTTGGTTCAGATAATTCCCGAAAACAAAATATTTGTCGGTTAATTGTTGATATAAGTATAGTATCTTTATTTATTTGCAGATGCCTATTTGTGAAGAAGAATGGCGGTATTTATCTGACAACTATGAAGCCCAATGGAATTTTCCACATTGCCTTGGTGCCATAGACGGCAGACACTGCATAATACGGGCGTCAATACACAGCGGCAGTGACTATTTTAATTATAAACAAAATTTTAGTATAGTTTTGTTGGGAGTTGCTGACCCAGATTATTGTTTTTTGTTTGCCGATGTTGGTTGTCAAGGTCGGATTTCAGATGGGGGTGTGCTAAAAAACTCTATTTTTTGGAAAAAACTGCAAAACAATGAACTTAATTTACCTTCTGAAGACATTCTACCTGGTAGGCAAGTGAAAGTACCCTATGTATTTGTTGGAGATGATGCTTTTAGTCTCAATGAGCATTTAATGAAAGCTTATCCAGTAGAACAAAAAAAGGGATCTACGAAACGAATTTTTAATTATAGACTTTGCCGTGCACGGCGAGTTATAGAAAATGTTTTCGGCATAATGTCTGCTGTTTTCAGAGTTCTAAGAAAAACCATGTTGTTATCACCAGAAAAAGCTACAGTGGTAATTTTAGCATGCGTCTATTTACACAATTTCTTGAGAAAAAGTAAACATTCTCGCAACACTTACACTCCACCTGGGACATTCGATGAGGATAAAGAAGGGGACACAATGGCTGGAACTTGGAGACATGGAAACGATTCAGAGTCTTTTCTCCACATACCTAAGATAGGAAGAAAAAGTTCTGCTAGTTGCGAGGCAATCAGAAATGAATTAGCTGAATATTTTATGGGCGAAGGTAGCGTCAGTTGGCAAAATGCACTTGCATAAATACGAACTCAAGCAAGGACATATTATTTAGTTGGACGGTACTATGTTTAAGCAATACCTAGTATATGTATAACAATAACAAAAAATACATGTTTTGGCTTACCACAGTATTTTTAGTTTCCTTGGGTGTAAATTTGTCCATTAAAAACAACATGTACTTGAAAGCGAACCAAGTAGATTTATATATTTCATCAGTTCCTGTGCCAGTTTTAACAGTATTTTCCTGTTTCTGTCTTTCACGTCTGAACGAACTCAACAGCGATTCCATTTTCTTTTTAGCCTCACCTACATCACATTTCATAGCCTCACTTATTGCACTCCACGCGTCTAATTTTTTAATTTTATTTTTATAATCGTTGTGAACAGGATTCCACAAGCATTCATGCTCGCGATATAATTCGATTAGTTGTAGAGAAATAGAATTACTCCACTCCATACTGAAAATCAAAGTTAAGTAAACGAAATCAGCCTTGTTTGGCATACAACCCGATGGCCGAATGCTACAGCAACTGCACAACGTACACACCAGAAATAGACGGAACGAATTCTTCTTTTCATTTCCTTTGATGTACCGCCCAGTAAGCGAACCCTAGCGAAAGCAAACGAATGCGTTCGATGGCGTTTGTTATTACGTACACATTCACCGAACGAATTCGTTTGTAACTGTTCTTTCGCCTTCGTTCGCTGTATGTGTACCAGTGTTGCCGTCAGTAAATTTTTAATTGTACTGCAATATTCACAATAATTGTACTAGATTGTACTTAATTGTCGTAACTTCAGTAAATGATAATAGGTTTTTTTTTAATAGAGAACTTCAGCTAAGTTTTATGTATATACTTGATTTGTCCAGTAAAATTATATTACTTCTACAAAAATGTATTCTGTTGAACGGTCTTTTACAGGTTATATGCTATATATACTATAATTCACCGACCACAGCTATTGAAACACCCATGCGTAGTTTTACCACCACACAAATTGCACGCTGAGTATAAGGAATAGCAATGCAATATTGAAGGTTATAATTATTTACAATAGTGTAATAAACATTTTATTTATTAAAGGGTATATCCTACACATATCTATTTAAAAAATAACGCCAAAAACTTAATAAAGGAACTTAAAATATCTTAGAAGTAGGTTACATATATACTAAATTTCAAATAAAAATGCAGTAGATGGCATTCTAAACTCAAACTAAGTTTGTTTGACTGCTCATATTTTACAATAATTTTATCGTATATAATTCAAATGAAGGTAGGTCAGCCTTTTTGGTTTTCCTTTTATACCTTTAGGATTCATAACTAATGACAAATTGACATTTTTGAAAAAAAATATTTGATTTTCAGATGGTTGTAATGATGTATTGTTTGAGGCTTTCGCGGTTACTCGAATTATTCTCCTTAGCATAGAATTTCGGCTTAGACCGCGTAGTGTTTGTATATGAACACCCAGCATTTTCTGGCTTAATGTGCCTTGCACCTTGTGAAGTCGAGCAAAAACCTGCGCGATGGCCATGCTCTTTGGTGGCTCGTGTTGTTTGAGTATCTTGAGAACGAGGATACTTAGGCAGATTTGGCCGTTTTGCTGTTTGTGCATCCATATTCACTAACGTTTCGCAAGACCTTGCAGCTTGCATCATCAGAGTGAAAGTCGCACAAACAGCAAAACGGCCAAATCTGCCTAAGTATCCTCGTTCTCAAGATACTCAAACAACACGAGCCACCAAAGAGCATGGCCATCGCGCAGGTTTTTGCTCGACTTCACAAGGTGCAAGGCACATTAAGCCAGAAAATGCTGGGTGTTCATATACAAACACTACGCGGTCTAAGCCGAAATTCTATGCTAAGGAGAATAATGGTTGTAATGATGACTGTTTCGACCAATCACGGCATAGTTATGAATATTAGTTAGTTCCAACTACTGCATGCTTATTTGAAATTTAGTTGTAGGTACATATTGCATTTACCTCATTAATTCATTAGGGGGTTTCCAATTAAAACATTCTGAATCGTCCAATATTTGCTTACATGACAATAAACTGCTGCATGTGTTAGTATTTAATTTGTTTCTGTTTTTTCTTTTTATTAAAGTCAATTCTGAAAACGTGCGCTCAGCTGCTGCGCCACCATGAGGTAAACATAGTATTCCCTTAAGAAAATATAGAAAATTTGGGAAAAGTTCTTGTGCTAACGCATTTTTTAATTTAGCCAACTCCTCCACAAATGTTTCAATATCCGACAAAGACTTAATATATTCAGGAACTTCTTCTAAGATGCGCCATTCCGAATTAAGTTCCTCTAAGTCTTTTACCATTTTAGGAAACTTCAATGCTAGAGGTGTAATTAATTTTTCTTTTGTGTTTGAAAATATGTTCATGGGGTCTACCCAAGTTAACTGTTGATACAGTATATTCTCAAAAGGAAATCTTTTTCTAATTTCTGAACATAATTCTACATAAAATCCAAGACATTTTACCCTAAATTCACGCAAATTCGACTGACTCACACCATGAACACCTTGTAATATAATGTCTACTTTAGTGCCTAAATACACCTCTTCCAGTTCTAAAAACTGTCGTGGATGGCTAGGGTTTATTAAATATAGTTCCGTATTTTTAACGTAATTTGAATTTAGGTAGTTTTTTAATATAAGCTGATAAACGTCGTAAAAGCTGATGAACTCGCGGACGTTCACTTTGAAATTCGATATTCATTTTGTTTATTAAACCGAGTACGTAAGACAAGAAAGATAAATACAACTTGTAAACGTTGTTTTGAAGTGCATTTAAGATATTATTGGTTTTACACAACTTGTCTTCAGTAAACGCATTTGTAAAATATAAAATTAAAGCAGGATATTGCTCGAGTACTCTATCACAAACTTGTTTTAATGAAAGCCATCGTGTTTCACACGGTCGTAGTAACTGATGCGGCTTCAATTGACAAAACTCCTGAAACTCCTCAAAAGTGTGTTTTCTATTGCTGCTATGAGCAAAATGTGCGTAAATGTCGCGAACCAAATCTTCTACTCCATCTGGTAATTTTAAACACGCATGCATAAATTAAAAGAGTGGATACACATCCCAGAACTACCAAATTCGGTAAAATTCTTTTAAGAAGGGCCTGCACCCCATTAATTTGCCCCATCATAGTAGAACAATTATCTGCAGCGGATCCAGCAACAATTATGCATGTTTATTTTGTTTGCGTTTAACATATCAATTCTAGCTTCAAATATACTCTCTGCTTTTGAGTCTTGCAGCTCGATCAACGCTAAAAATTTATCGCATACTTTTTTATTTACTTTGCAGTAATACCGAATCAAAACTACAAGACACTTTTTGGATGAAATGTCTGTCGTTTCATCGATAATAAGTGAAAAAATGTATCGTCAAGTTGTCTAACAATATCTCTAACATATGGCGCATTTTTTTTTGTAATGATTTCAGTCGCTTTGGTTCGACTTAGTTGTACACGTTTCGCGATTTTTGAGTCAGGACACATCGAGCTAATTAGTTTAGGTAAATGTTCCATTAATCTAAAAGATAAGTCACTACAAACATACATAACTTAAGCTCAGCTTCGACAACAAATTTCTGGGTTTTAAATGTTTCACTACTGCGTACATTGTCTTCAATAGAAATAACGTTTTCTAAACTTTTAGTTTTTTTAATATGATGCGCACTGTTTTGATGGTGATTCAGATGGGTTTTATTACCTTGAATAGCTTTCTGGCACACTTTACAAAATACTACACCACTGGCACCCGAAGATGAAAGTTTCATTAACCATGGTCTAGAATCTTGCCAATCTTCTTTAAACTTTTGCTTGTATCGTTTTTTTCGTTTCTCAGTGGTAACAACTTGCTCATTAGAAGATGACATAGTGGTATCACTATCTTCATCTTTTCTAGAATCTTGATCAGTTTTTTGCGACTGACTGAGGCCTGGTTTCGGAATTTTAGTAACGAATCTTAAAAATAAAACATTACGACAATTAAACAGAAGCCATTCTAATTACTGCATTAACGGCAAAAAAATGATAAAAGTATTACTTACTTATCCATTAGTATTTTTATTAATTAAAAATATTAAAATGGAGCTTCTTGTCACGATCAATACTAATGTGAAATGTTGACAAAAGTAAAGAACTTTCACTGAATAACACAACTACCTACTGCATTGTTAACGTACAGCTATAGCTATTTAAAATCGTGTTGGCATGAGTGGCAGGTAGTACCTTCAATTTGAAAGACCCAGCAACACATTTATAAACACAGAAACCATAGGATATACTTTTCAAACTTAGTGAATTCTGTATGTGGTATTATATTACATAAACCTGCACGCCTAGTAGCCAGGGGAATTACCCGCAAAAATTGCTATACTGGCAATCTGATATCAGATATTAAACAGAATGAAATTTAAATGTAAATTAAGTGTGCAAAGCCGGCCTAAGAAGAAATGGTTACTATTTGAACAAAAATTGTACTAGATATGGTCTAATTTTATGAAAGGAGTACTAGCAAGCCAGATAACTAAAATTGTACTAGATCTAGTACAATTGTACTAGAACGGCAACACTGATGTGTACGCACCTTAAAGCGCGAAGGTTATAAGACGATTCGCTACCGTGGTGTATATACTATTTTTTGCACTACCAAACGGCTTAATACCTGAATTCCCAACAAATTTCGAAAATATTTTAACTGTCAACCTGACAATACAGCTCTTTAAAACGTCAAAATTAAAATAGTCATATTTGGCTACTTAGCAATTTATTAGTTGAAAATTGTTTATTTTACTTTCTCTCCCTTGGTGGAGAATAGTATATTATATCATGAGGGACTAAAGTGCACCATTTAATCCCGCGAGTGGAGTTTGTTGCCTCGAGGGTGAAGCCCGAGGGCAATAACCACTCAAGGGATTTAGGCACTTTAGTCCCGAGGTATATACACTATTTTTTGCACTTTTGGGAACATTATCATCAAACATTTCCAAAATTTGGAATCTGTCAATTTGGAAACTGACAATTATAATTTATTACAAACTGAATTGCAGCAGGTCCTGGATAGCCTGAATCAGTTGGCAGTACTGAAGTGTATTGTCAGTATATGTTAAATTCGAGATTTGCAGGTTAAGTTTTACTTCAGTGTGTGTCAGATGACAAACAAAACCTAACCTACTAACCTCGTGTGTACATAAATTTACCATAGTTACGGTATCATTTTTACTTTAGTCCCTAGGGATTAAATGAGTTACTTTAGTCCCTAGGGATTAAATGATCTACTTTAGTCCCTGTTTACGGGGACTAAAGTATCAACTTTAGTCCCGGAAGTGCAAAAAATCAACTTCACGACCTAAAAATAGGCCAATAACGATGCGTTCTGAGACTAGTAGTGCAAAAAATGGTTTTATGGTGGACATGCGTTAAGTGAGCTCCTCGTTTATTGTAAAATATCCGTATCGGCAAATTCCAAACAGTACAACCATTAATAGACTGGTACATTCAGTTTAAAACTACAGGCACGTTATTAAATAATTGTAGGTGCAATAATGAGATTCAGAACTTATACCAAAACGAGAAAAACGACAATACGTTCAATCTATTGACGGCAGTGACTTCATGATTGCCCCGCACGCACTTGCGTTGGCATTGGCATGTTTCAATAATTCCATGGCATCACTGATTTTTGTAAAAATGCTAGTTTGATTTTTTCCATTCCTTCGGTTCCGGAAAATGAAAAATTGTCAACAGTATGAATGTATTTTTTTCTCTACAAAAAATGTATTTACACTTTAGCTCTAAAATAATTAGGGGAGCAAATAATTGAACATAAAGAATCGACTATGCAAATTTCTATGGTGCGTTGCGCAAGTCAGCACCCGGTATATATTGTATAATATGCATGGGTATATTTATTTTGTACAGACTATTTTTATTATATTAGATTGTTTAATTTAGAGAGTTTATTGTATAATAAATACACGATTTTGTTCTTACCATCATGTATTCTTTTAAAGCCTCAATCATCGCTTGGCAAACTTCCGGAACAATTGTGGAGATTAACTGTTTCGAAATTTTAAGGCTGGGATTTAGGAGACGAAAGATCATCATTTGTACCTTGTCTTACAAGTGCTTAAGAATAGGAAAACATGCTACTAGTTTATCGCCAATTTTGTAAAAAGTATTGAATCTATTTGCAATTTTATTGATTATTCCTAATCTACATACATGTCTGTACGGTGTGAGTTGCTTTCAGCCCAATATTAAAATTATTTACGTAGATATAGTTTGTTAAATATCGCGTGAAATGTTCGGGTAAATTTTGACTCTTGTGGGCGTTCAGTGCTAATTTATTTTACAACCAATACAAACCAGAATAACCCATCACCGAGAACTCAAAATTTTCTTTGCAATAAAACAAACGGTGCTTGAAAATATCCTCTAATTTTTGATAAATTTGCAGTTCAACAATACGAAATGCTGTTATCCCAAATAATACCATGAAATTGAAGGTTCAGTGGTGCAATCGTTTGGCTATTGTTGAATAGATGTCGCTTCACAATCTGCTGTTACGGTGTCTACGTCATCAATAAATAATGCGGTATTGTTCTGTGTGCCAGACAGACGACCCAATCTTGGGGGGAGGGGTGTAAAAGCACAAGCAAGAAACAAAACGTAATTTCACTTACTTTGCTGTCCCGATTAGGACAGTACGGCGCGAATTATGAATTTAAAAATTCGTGCACAGGAAACTTTATTATGACTTGCTTCTTGTGCATACACACACATACACATGTAGTAATTTATGTAGATTTTAAACTGACATCTGTGTATTCATGGCGTCTAAAATTCTGAAATTCAGGAAATTTCAGAAGAACCTGGAATTTTCGGGAATTTTTTATTGTGGTCTTATATTGTATTGTTTTTCAAACAATTTTGCGAAATATTGTGTAATTAAAGCAACCAAATGAAAAAATCATATAATAACAGTAAACCATACATACGAGGTCCGACAATTATATTATAAGACTGGTGTAAAAAATGTACTTTATTTTAAAAATAATACAATTTAACAATGTTCCCCTTCAAAGTACTCCCCTTCCCTAAATATACAGCGTTGCATACGTTTTTTCCAGTGCTGGAAAAAATTTTGGACGTCTTCTGATGTGAGACTGCGAAGTAGGGTTCCTGTTTTTTTATTTACCTGTTCTAAAGTCTCAAAGTGGGTCCCTCTCAACAATTCTTCACTTTTGGGAACAGGTGAAAGTCGCAGGGAGCTAAATCCGGCGAATACGGTGATTAGTTAAGTACAGGGATTATTTTATCCGCCAAAAATTGCTTCACGGAAAGAGCATTATGGGGACCATTTTAGCACACACTTTTTGCATGTTCAACTTGTTATGTAGAATTTGTCGAACTGTCTCTCTGTTAATATTTACCATTTCTGCAAGCACTCTCACATTCAGACGACGATCTTTTCTGATGATTTCATTGATTTTTTCACCGTTTTTGTCGGTTTTTGATGTGCTGAGGCACCCTTTGCGTTCATCATCTTCGACTTCTTCCCGACCCCCGGAAAATCTCTTATGCTACATAAAACCATTGCACGTGACATACATGTTTCCTTGTAAACTTCTTTCAACAGCTGAGGACATTCTGTCGGGAGATTTCTTGAGTTTCACTCGAAACTTCGAGTTGATGCGCTGCTCGACTTTTTTTGTTCGCCATAAATCCGGTGCAGGCACTACACATAGTCCGCTTCTAACGAGAGCTCACACCAAATTAAACAAGTTACAACGAAGTGTTTGGTGTCTTTCAATCGACAACACACAGGCTCACACAACCATGTCCGGTAAATCGTCTTGCGAGTTGAAACCTGCTCTTACAGCGCCCAGTCTTATAATATAATTGTCAGACCTTTCGTATATATTTTATTTTACTTAATGCATGCTACATGCTACCCCCTTCTTTTTCTCGTTTTCTTTTCTTTGCAAGTTCTTGAGCTTCTATAATACTGGCAGGATCTCTACATTTTAAATAAAAATCCTTTAGCTTCGGCAACATAATTGACTGCCACATAGTTTCATGAAAGTGTATTTCTTCAATAAACAAATCATTTTTATCTCCTGTATATACAACAAAATAACATATTGTTGCATTCGTAATGGCCAGTTGTCCTTGAATCTAAAATGTTAAATTCACATTTTGGTACCTAATTACAATTAAAGTCACGATATTACCTGGTAAAAGTAATTATGCGATCTTTTCAACTGAACTTTTCCCAAACTATTAATTTCTAAGCATGCGACCTGTTTATTTTGGGTAGCTTGTTCTAAAGACACTCCTAGTTCTGCTACTTTCTGGAAGCACTTGACTTCTACTATTTCCTTTTCATTTATTATACCTAAAATTGCACATGAATAGAGAATTTATTATATAATTTATTTAATGTTTGCAGCAATTTAAAAAATGTGTCGAACAAGATTTTGGGAAGACCTTCAAATGAAAAGTAATGTCAAAATCAGTCATAACATTCAATTAAATAACAATAATGTGATATGATACAGTTCTAATATTGAAAAACTACCATCTAGATTCTGCATCCAACCATTTAGTAATAAATACAGTAATAAAGAAATAGTTACAAAAATATTTTTTTTGTATTCGCTCCCCAAACTGGTTACTTTGGAAACTGTCTAGGATCCTCAAAATGGCCATTTAGAGGCCTCGTACTTAAAGTCGTCATGACAACATTTTAGCGGACTCAAACATTAGTTGCCATGACAACTTTAAGTACAAGGCCTCTAAATGGCCATTTTGAGGATCCTAGACAGTTTCCAAAGTAACCAGTTTGGGGAGCGAAAAATACATTTTCGCGCAGCCTCCTAATATAATGCCGCGTTAATGGTAATTGAAACTTCATATTATAATGTTTGGAGGGCTAATACAAAAAAACGTTGTATGCAACACGTCCTCAAATGGCTTTAGGGGACGAGTCGTAATGTTTCCGGACGAGGCGGAGCGAAGCGCAGCCGAGTCCGTAATATGAAGATGAGTCCATACTTTGAGGACTAGTTACATAAACTACTATTACCATCAGGAGACGCTCCCAGGAAACCATTTTCCAAATCTATATAAAGACCTGCTGGCAATACAGTTTTTCCTGTCTTTTCTTCAAATTTAACAATTGCTACTATTTCATTCTTCTTGCCATATTCCATCGCAGCAGTGCATGTTGAAGAATTTGGCTTTAGAATTCTCGTTACGAGTGCGTGACAGGAAGTTATTGCTCTTCTTCTAATAACATCCCCAAAATGCGATGCTGTTAGTCGGAATAGCCCTTCTGACACGTACTTGGGATTATCAAATTGTCCTACCGTCTCCAAAGCTGTTCTGGTTCGTTGATCAGCTGAGACCGAAAAATATAACCAGGATAATAATAATCACATAATATACTTGTTGCCCGCGTACCTTCAGACGTTCCAAAAGGTTATGGGTTTCGTGGGTGATGTCCTCATCTGACACAATTATTTCAGCGATATTGCTACCATAATCACGTTGACCAGTTGAAAATTTTAGTTGTTTTACAGATCTGTTGGGTTTACTGCTTGCTTTTCTTTTCAATTGCCGTTGTTCTTGTTGCTCCACATACTTTTTGAATGTTTTCCCAGGACTTTTGTGGACAAACTTTTTCCAAGATTTCTGATGCCATGCTGAGCCTAAGTTGTAACGTAATCCTGTTAAATACGATCTTGTTTGAAAACTGTCCCTCTGTATTAGATTAAGACGTTTCCCCATGTTAAATCTTGCCAAGATGCTCATAAATAGTTCTGCTCTGTTATTGGTTTCATTGTCTATTAACTGAGGACTTTTTACTAACACCAAATTCAAAGCAGCATAGATGTGATGGTGAGCTCCTGAAGAAATCAACTCTGCTGTTTTATCCAATGTAGTGTCGGATACACAATTGCACAGATTATTACACACAACTGTCACATGACTGATAGCAGCCAATGAAAACCATGCATTTTTTGAAAATCGACCAATCCCGAACTGATTAGCTGATAAGCGCCCGTGGGCTGCTTACCAAGCGATAAGCTCCCTAGGGATGATTATCGAGCCAGTGGATGGTGTCATAATTAGAAATAGAATTGCAGGAAACAAGCAGTTTGAATTTTTTGGCATTATTAGATCAATTTTAAATCATAATTTGTATACGGGTTTGGTGTAATAATCTTCAAAATATAAACGCGGGCAACACACTTACATATAATTTGGCCGTGCCAAGAGTCATCGTGCTGGTTGCCCTTAGAAAACTGCCCTCGGGCAAGCCCTCGGGACAGTTTTCATTGCAACCAGCACTCGACCCTTGGCGTGCGCAAAATTATCGGTAAGTATGTCTCGCCCTTGTTATATTACTATTGATAATCTTGACATTTCAAGTGATTTCCGAACACATGGTTGATTGAATTGCGCATATCTTCTTTTAATCTTTGCAAATCGCCATGTGCATTGGCATAAACCGCTTTCTGGGCAGCTTTCACTAGTTTTTTAATAATATCAGGCGTTAACAATTTTCGTGCTGCTAAAGATATCCCTTTTGTATCTTGTTTAATTTGATACAAATGTTTACTGTAATTTTTTATGCAGTGGTTTACACATTCCAGTTTTTGAACCTGTAAATGAAATGAAATTGTAATGCAACGGCAATTTCTTCTCATTGGCATACTCGCCTGTGGTGAATCTCCATCAGCAATAAATTTTTTATATCGCAGGTTATGCATTAGTATGCTATTATTGAAGCCTTCCGTGATGATTTCCTGCTCCATTAATGCTGACGCGCCTTCATAATTTTTAAAACATAAATGCTGTGCCGGGACAATCTGTTTGTTCTCAAACCGAGCACAAATGGAACAATATTTATTCCGCATGTCCAAAAAAAGGAGTTTCCCAGTGCGTCTACCAATGATAACAGCCTAAAACATTAAAAACACAATCACATAAATGGTTTTTCACTGGTTATACACAAAACCTACAACACCAGAAGAAGCATTATAATTATGTCCATAGCTTCGTTTGGACCATCCACCATCCAAATATACAGTTATATGTGGAACTCCATCAGTGTCCACATCATTATTGTCAATTGCCAATTTACGCTCTTCTTGGCCAGCAGACTCCATGGTTTCCCACAAACTTTCCCCATAGTGCTGTAATGATTATAACAATAAAATAGAGCTCAATAAAATGAGTAGAATACTATTTACTCACTGTAGATAATTGCCTTTGAATTTCAAAAAATTGGTTCTCACTGATGGATGGTACATCCAGCACACTCAAAATTTCAGATAAATGGGCATAGGAACTACCTGTTGATAAAGTTCCCCAAACAGCTGCTGTGTTTACCACAGATTTTTTTGTATCTGGCATTTCTGAACATACTGACTCTTCACGATCGCAAATGTTGCATTGAAATATGAATGTGCTTACTAAACCCTTTTTTATCTCACTTTTAATTAGAAGTCTGCCTCCTGTACAGTGCTTATTATGCATAGACTGTAGTGTAAGGGTCTTATTAATAAAATAATCTATTTCAACTATTCTGTAACCATGCAGTTGTGTTTGTACATCTGGCACAGCTTCGACAGAAAGCTGTTGCGAATTGATTCTAAAACAGATAATGAATACATATACAAAGAATGTTATTATTGCTTACACAATCTATACTGCTCAAAAAAATTAAAAGGCATTACATAAATTATATTAACAAATCAGGCAGTTAACTTAACATCTGCAATTACAATTATATTTTAAGTGTTATGAAATATCCTTTAATTCCTTTGGGCACTGTATGTAGTCTTACAGATTATATTCGTTATCATCAATAAATGAAGGAAAGTCGTATTCATCACTGTTTTCAGTTTCTTCTTGCACCTGACAGATATTCAGAGAATTATTCACTATTTCGTTTAAAATAGATTTACAATCAATTTCATCCTTGGATGTCACGAAATCTGCAGCGTTATTTGCGAGTTCTATAACAATTTCTTGAGCAATGCGTCTGTTATTATTGCGTCTTTGCTGGCCTTTAGCGGCTTTATTTCGTTTACGAACACTTTTGAGCGTTTCTCTTCCCATTTTGTAGTAATTGTTCTGCACGATAGAAGTAATTTCTGTAACAGCACATGTACTATACAGTGACCGCCAAAAAGTCGGCATAATATGGGAAAAAAATTATTTTTGATTTTTCCAAAAAACTTTTTACGCAATAGTTTGTGTTTGTCTAAAAGCCTATTAGCCCCTATCATATATACCGAGTGATTTTTACTTGTTTAGAAAATGGAGTTCGAAGTTGTCAAAATCCAAAAAGTGCTATTTTTCGGAAATTAAATAAGAATTCAATGAGATTTTTTTAGAATGTGTTATTTTTAGCTAACTGAACAATCTCAAGGCCAGCAAACCCCTAATTTTTTTAAACTTTAGCTAAAAATTAACTTTTCAATTTCTTAAATATTTTTTAAAATTTCACATATCAAGGCTTAATATTAAATTTCAATTTTTTTTTATGTGAATACTTTAAAGATTTATAATTGGGAAAGATAATATAAAATGTTGACTACTTCTTTAGATTTTTTACCGAAAAGTAGTGTTTGCATAATTTTTACGTTTTTTATGCAAGGCGCTTTTTAGGAGAAACATTTTTCAACTCTAATCAATATCTGTTTAAATGACTTCTAGAAACTCTAATCTAGCCCTGTTAATGAAGTACTGTTACAAAAATCCTGTAAATGTTCTTTTACAGTTGTCTAAATGAGATTTTTCTTTATCCAATTACATGTTCTAAAAAATATCCTCATTTAGATAACTGTATGAGTGCGTGGAAAAACTCCATTTTCTAAATAAGTAAAAATCACTCGGTATATATGATAGGGGCTAAATAGGTTTTTAGACAAGCACACATTATTGACGTAAAAAGTTTTTTTGAAAAATCAAATATAATTTTTTTTCATATTATGCCGACTTTTTGGAGGACACTGTATAATACACTCACCGGCACGAAAAACGGAGCACTTGCATTTTTTGATTAGATTTAAAATTGTATCCCTTTGTGATGTTTTATTATTACATTTATTATTATACATTTATTATACATGATATAATATTAAATGTTTCGAAATTTTAAGGCTGGGATTTAGGAGACGAAAGATCATCATTTGTACCTTGTCTTACAAGTGCTTAAGAATAGGAAAACATGCTACTAGTTTATCGCCAATTTTGTAGAAAGTATTGAATCTATTTGCAATTTTATTGATTATTCCTAATCTACATACATGTCTGTACGGTGTGAGTTGCTTTCAGCCCAATATTAAAATTATTTACGTAGATATAGTTTGTTAAATATCGCGTGAAATGTTCGGGTAAATTTTGACTCTTGTGGGCGTTCAGTGCTAATTTATTTTACAACCAATACAAACCAGAATAACCCATCACCGAGAACTCAAAATTTTCTTTGCAATAAAACAAACGGTGCTTGAAAATATCCTCTAATTTTTGATAAATTTGCAGTTCAACAATACGAAATGCTGTTATCCCAAATAATACCATGAAATTGAAGGTTCAGTGGTGCAATCGTTTGGCTATTGTTGAATAGATGTCGCTTCACAATCTGCTGTTACGGTGTCTACGTCATCAATAAATAATGCGGTATTGTTCTGTGTGCCAGACAGACGACCCAATCTTGGGGGGAGGGGTGTAAAAGCACAAGCAAGAAACAAAACGTAATTTCACTTACTTTGCTGTCCCGATTAGGACAGTACGGCGCGAATTATGAATTTAAAAATTCGTGCACAGGAAACTTTATTATGACTTGCTTCTTGTGCATACACACACATACACATGTAGTAATTTATGTAGATTTTAAACTGACATCTGTGTATTCATGGCGTCTAAAATTCTGAAATTCAGGAAATTTCAGAAGAACCTGGAATTTTCGGGAATTTTTTATTGTGGTCTTATATTGTATTGTTTTTCAAACAATTTTGCGAAATATTGTGTAATTAAAGCAACCAAATGAAAAAATCATATAATAACAGTAAACCATACATACGAGGTCCGACAATTATATTATAAGACTGGTGTAAAAAATGTACTTTATTTTAAAAATAATACAATTTAACAATGTTCCCCTTCAAAGTACTCCCCTTCCCTAAATATACAGCGTTGCATACGTTTTTTCCAGTGCTGGAAAAAATTTTGGACGTCTTCTGATGTGAGACTGCGAAGTAGGGTTACCGTTTTTTTATTTACCTGTTCTAAAGTCTCAAAGTGGGTCCCTCTCAACAATTCTTCACTTTTGGGAACAGGTGA
Organism: Agriotes lineatus; assembly: GCA_940337035.1. NCBI lineage: Eukaryota > Metazoa > Arthropoda > Insecta > Coleoptera > Elateridae > Agriotes > Agriotes lineatus. The sequence continues at coordinate 27,449 of CALNHX010010475.1, forward strand.
AAGTCGCAGGGAGCTAAATCCGGCGAATACGGTGATTAGTTAAGTACAGGGATTATTTTATCCGCCAAAAATTGCTTCACGGAAAGAGCATTATGGGGACCATTTTAGCACACACTTTTTGCATGTTCAACTTGTTATGTAGAATTTGTCGAACTGTCTCTCTGTTAATATTTACCATTTCTGCAAGCACTCTCACATTCAGACGACGATCTTTTCTGATGATTTCATTGATTTTTTCACCGTTTTTGTCGGTTTTTGATGTGCTGAGGCACCCTTTGCGTTCATCATCTTCGACTTCTTCCCGACCCCCGGAAAATCTCTTATGCTACATAAAACCATTGCACGTGACATACATGTTTCCTTGTAAACTTCTTTCAACAGCTGAGGACATTCTGTCGGGAGATTTCTTGAGTTTCACTCGAAACTTCGAGTTGATGCGCTGCTCGACTTTTTTTTTGTTCGCCATAAATCCGGTGCAGGCACTACACACAGTCCGCTTCTAACGAGAGCTCACACCAAATTAAACAAGTTACAACGAAGTGTTTGGTGTCTTTCAATCGACAACACACAGGCTCACACAACCATGTCCGGTAAATCGTCTTGCGAGTTGAAACCTGCTATAATATAATTGTCAGACCTTTCGTATATATTTTATTTTACTTAATGCATGCTACATGCTACCCCCTTCTTTTTCTCGTTTTCTTTTCTTTGCAAGTTCTTGAGCTTCTATAATACTGGCAGGATCTCTACATTTTAAATAAAAATCCTTTAGCTTCGGCAACATAATTGACTGCCACATAGTTTCATGAAAGTGTATTTCTTCAATAAACAAATCATTTTTATCTCCTGTATATACAACAAAATAACATATTGTTGCATTCGTAATGGCCAGTTGTCCTTGAATCTAAAATGTTAAATTCACATTTTGGTACCTAATTACAATTAAAGTCACGATATTACCTGGTAAAAGTAATTATGCGATCTTTTCAACTGAACTTTTCCCAAACTATTAATTTCTAAGCATGCGACCTGTTTATTTTGGGTAGCTTGTTCTAAAGACACTCCTAGTTCTGCTACTTTCTGGAAGCACTTGACTTCTACTATTTCCTTTTCATTTATTATACCTAAAATTGCACATGAATAGAGAATTTATTATATAATTTATTTAATGTTTGCAGCAATTTAAAAAATGTGTCGAACAAGATTTTGGGAAGACCTTCAAATGAAAAGTAATGTCAAAATCAGTCATAACATTCAATTAAATAACAATAATGTGATATGATACAGTTCTAATATTGAAAAACTACCATCTAGATTCTGCATCCAACCATTTAGTAATAAATACAATAATAAAGAAATAGTTACAAAAATATTTTTTTTGTATTCGCTCCCCAAACTGGTTACTTTGGAAACTGTCTAGGATCCTCAAAATGGCCATTTAGAGGCCTCGTACTTAAAGTCGTCATGACAACATTTTAGCGGACTCAAACATTAGTTGCCATGACAACTTTAAGTACAAGGCCTCTAAATGGCCATTTTGAGGATCCTAGACAGTTTCCAAAGTAACCAGTTTGGGGAGCGAAAAATACATTTTCGCGCAGCCTCCTAATATAATGCCGCGTTAATGGTAATTGAAACTTCATATTATAATGTTTGGAGGGCTAATACAAAAAAACGTTGTATGCAACACGTCCTCAAATGGCTTTAGGGGACGAGTCGTAATGTTTCCGGACGAGGCGGAGCGAAGCGCAGCCGAGTCCGTAATATGAAGATGAGTCCATACTTTGAGGACTAGTTACATAAACTACTATTACCATCAGGAGACGCTCCCAGGAAACCATTTTCCAAATCTATATAAAGACCTGCTGGCAATACAGTTTTTCCTGTCTTTTCTTCAAATTTAACAATTGCTACTATTTCATTCTTCTTGCCATATTCCATCGCAGCAGTGCATGTTGAAGAATTTGGCTTTAGAATTCTCGTTACGAGTGCGTGACAGGAAGTTATTGCTCTTCTTCTAATAACATCCCCAAAATGCGATGCTGTTAGTCGGAATAGCCCTTCTGACACGTACTTGGGATTATCAAATTTTCCTACCGTCTCCAAAGCTGTTCTGGTTCGTTGATCAGCTGAGACCGAAAAATATAACCAGGATAATAATAATCACATAATATACTTGTTGCCCGCTTACCTTCAGACGTTCCAAAAGGTTATGGGTTTCGTGGGTGATGTCCTCATCTGACACAATTATTTCAGCGATATTGCTACCATAATCACGTTGACCAGTTGAAAATTTTAGTTGTTTTACAGATCTGTTGGGTTTACTGCTTGCTTTTCTTTTCAATTGCCGTTGTTCTTGTTGCTCCACATACTTTTTGAATGTTTTCCCAGGACTTTTGTGGACAAACTTTTTCCAAGATTTCTGATGCCATGCTGAGCCTAAGTTGTAACGTAATCCTGTTAAATACGATCTTGTTTGAAAACTGTCCCTCTGTATTAGATTAAGACGTTTCCCCATGTTAAATCTTGCCAAGATGCTCATAAATAGTTCTGCTCTGTTATTGGTTTCATTGTCTATTAACTGAGGACTTTTTACTAACACCAAATTCAAAGCAGCATAGATGTGATGGTGAGCTCCTGAAGAAATCAACTCTGCTGTTTTATCCAATGTAGTGTCGGATACACAATTGCACAGATTATTACACACAACTGTCACATGACTGATAGCAGCCAATGAAAACCATGCATTTTTTGAAAATCGACCAATCCCGAACTGATTAGCTGATAAGCGCCCGTGGGCTGCTTACCAAGCGATAAGCTCCCTAGGGATGATTATCGAGCCAGTGGATGGTGTCATAATTAGAAATAGAATTGCAGGAAACAAGCAGTTTGAATTTTTTGGCATTATTAGATCAATTTTAAATCATAATTTGTATACGGGTTTGGTGTAATAATCTTCAAAATATAAACGCGGGCAACACACTTACATATAATTTGGCCGTGCCAAGAGTCATCGTGCTGGTTGCCCTTAGAAAACTGCCCTCGGGCAAGCCCTCGGGACAGTTTTCATTGCAACCAGCACTCGACCCTTGGCGTGCGCAAAATTATCGGTAAGTATGTCTCGCCCTTGTTATATTACTATTGATAATCTTGACATTTCAAGTGATTTCCGAACACATGGTTGATTGAATTGCGCATATCTTCTTTTAATCTTTGCAAATCGCCATGTGCATTGGCATAAACCGCTTTCTGGGCAGCTTTCACTAGTTTTTTAATAATATCAGGCGTTAACAATTTTCGTGCTGCTAAAGATATCCCTTTTGTATCTTGTTTAATTTGATACAAATGTTTACTGTAATTTTTTATGCAGTGGTTTACACATTCCAGTTTTTGAACCTGTAAATGAAATGAAATTGTAATGCAACGGCAATTTCTTCTCATTGGCATACTCGCCTGTGGTGAATCTCCATCAGCAATAAATTTTTTATATCGCAGGTTATGCATTAGTATGCTATTATTGAAGCCTTCCGTGATGATTTCCTGCTCCATTAATGCTGACGCGCCTTCATAATTTTTAAAACATAAATGCTGTGCCGGGACAATCTGTTTGTTCTCAAACCGAGCACAAATGGAACAATATTTATTCCGCACGTCCAAAAAAAGGAGTTTCCCAGTGCGTCTACCAATGATAACAGCCTAAAACATTAAAAACACAATCACATAAATGGTTTTTCACTGGTTATACACAAAACCTACAACACCAGAAGAAGCATTATAATTATGTCCATAGCTTCGTTTGGACCATCCACCATCCAAATATACAGTTATATGTGGAACTCCATCAGTGTCCACATCATTATTTTCAATTGCCAATTTACGCTCTTCTTGGCCAGCAGACTCCATGGTTTCCCACAAACTTTCCCCATAGTGCTGTAATGATTATAACAATAAAATAGAGCTCAATAAAATGAGTAGAATACTATTTACTCACTGTAGATAATTGCCTTTGAATTTCAAAAAATTGGTTCTCACTGATGGATGGTACATCTAGCACACTCAAAATTTCAGATAAATGGGCATAGGAACTACCTGTTGATAAAGTTCCCCAAACAGCTGCTGTGTTTACCACAGATTTTTTTGTATCTGGCATTTCTGAACATACTGACTCTTCACGATCGCAAATGTTGCATTGAAATATGAATGTGCTTACTAAACCCTTTTTTATCTCACTTTTAATTAGAAGTCTGCCTCCTGTACAGTGCTTATTATGCATAGACTGTAGTGTAAGGGTCTTATTAATAAAATAATCTATTTCAACTATTCTGTAACCATGCAGTTGTGTTTGTACATCTGGCACAGCTTCGACAGAAAGCTGTTGCGAATTGATTCTAAAACAGATAATGAATACATATACAAATAATGTTATTATTGCTTACACAATCTATACTGCTCAAAAAAATTAAAAGGCATTACATAAATTATATTAACAAATCAGGCAGTTAACTTAACATCTGCAATTACAATTATATTTTAAGTGTTATGAAATATCCTTTAATTCCTTTGGGCACTGTATGTAGTCTTACAGATTATATTCGTTATCATCAATAAATGAAGGAAAGTCGTATTCATCACTGTTTTCAGTTTCTTCTTGCACCTGACAGATATTCAGAGAATTATTCACTATTTCGTTTAAAATAGATTTACAATCAATTTCATCCTTGGATGTCACGAAATCTGCAGCGTTATTTGCGAGTTCTATAACAATTTCTTGAGCAATGCGTCTGTTATTGTTGCGTCTTTGCTGGCCTTTAGCGGCTTTATTTCGTTTACGAACACTTTTGAGCGTTTCTCTTCCCATTTTGTAGTAATTGTTCTGCACGATAGAAGTAATTTCTGTAACAGCACATGTACAGTCGTGTGCAAATAAATCTGGGACAGTGTTTTTTTCACATGCAGATTCAGTTAAGAATTTGAAGAATATTTCCATGGATTTCCTCTTATCAGAGAGAGTTACGGGTTTCAGTACCTTTTAAAGTTTAATGTAACTCTTTCTGATAGCAGGAAATCCATGGAGATATTCTTCAATTCTTAACTGAATGTGCATGTGAAAAAAACACTGTCCCAGATTTATTTGCACACGACTGTACTATACAGTGACCGCCAAAAAGTCGGCATAATATGGGAAAAAAAATTATTTTTGATTTTTCCAAAAAACTTTTTACGCAATAGTTTGTGTTTGTCTAAAAGCCTATTAGCGCCTATCATATATACCGAGTGATTTTTACTTGTTTAGAAAATGGAGTTCGAAGTTGTCAAAATCCAAAAAGTGCTATTTTCGGAAATTAAATAAGAATTCAATGAGATTTTTTTAGAATGTGTTATTTTTAGCTAACTGAACAATCTCAAGGCCAGCAAACCCCTAATTTTTTTAAACTTTAGCTAAAAATTAACTTTTCAATTTCTTAAATATTTTTTAAAATTTCACATATCAAGGCTTAATATTAAATTTCAATTTTTTTTATGTGAATACTTTAAAGATTTATAATTGGGAAAGATAATATAAAATGTTGACTACTTCTTTAGATTTTTTACCGAAAAGTAGTGTTTGCATAATTTTTACGTTTTTTATGCAAGGCGCTTTTTAGGAGAAACATTTTTCAACTCTAATCAATATCTGTTTAAATGACTTCTAGAAACTCTAATCTAGCCCTGTTAATGAAGTACTGTTACAAAAATCCTGTAAATGTTCTTTTACAGTTGTCTAAATGAGATTTTTCTTTATCCAATTACATGTTCTAAAAAATATCCTCATTTAGATAACTGTATGAGTGCGTGGAAAAACTCCATTTTCTAAATAAGTAAAAATCACTCGGTATATACATATGATAGGGGCTAAATAGGTTTTTAGACAAGCACACATTATTGACGTAAAAAGTTTTTTTGAAAAATCAAATATAATTTTTTTCCATATTATGCCGACTTTTTGGAGGACACTGTATAATACACTCACCGGCACGAAAAACGGAGCACTTGCATTTTTTGATTAGATTTAAAATTGTATCCCTTTGTGATGTTTTATTATTACATTTATTATTATACATTTATTATACATTTAATATTATATCATGTATAATAAATGTATAATAATAAATGTAATAATAAAACATCACAAAGGGATACAATTTTAAATCTAATCAAAAAATGCAAGTGCTCCGTTTTTCGTGCCGGTGAGTGTACATGTGTAAATATTAAAGAAGTTGTAAAAATACTCACCTATTCGTAATAAACGATGCTGTTTTAAATAACTGTTTTGCAAAACTAAAACACCGACAACTTAAACACACGTGACAAGTTAATTCTTGCCGGCAAAGACAAGAACAGAACCGGCTGTGGATTACGCCGGTAAATTAAATGATGTCTTATGTACGCTACCTCTGCAACTAGTGAAGCTACATAGTTCAGCTTTTTGACTTAAGATGCGCCGGTAAATTAGAGCATGTCCATGTACGCGACTAATTCTTAAGGTAAAAAACAGCTATACATGACGATTTTCTGTTTCATAAATCCCAGCCTTAAGTAGATATTGCCACAGTTAGTTTATAGACTGATATTGCACTACACCTACTGGTGTAGGAATCTCCAGTCACTAAGAAACGTAGAGTTATAGCTAAACGTTCATTCACGGGAATAGCTTTTCTAAATGTTGTATCCATCTTTTTTATTTTAGGACCAATAGCACTTATTAAAAATTCAAAGTCCTGAGACGACACGCGAATGAAATTATGAAAGTGACCACTGGTTTCTTGTAGCTTCATGTCAGCTAATAAATTGGATCTATTGTACAGCTGCCGGCTACGATATAGCTGTGTAATCCACCATCGTTTCGTGTTTTTTTAATTTTTTTTATAATACAGTGCATTACAATAAATGCTGCACTTGCAACTGTTATATTTCTTTGATTCATTTCTTCTCATCATATCACACACATACAGCACACGTTATTAAGGCATACTGGGGCGGATATTTCCACGTACACACAAAATCCTATCTAGAGCGGATATTTGCGCTCACGAACAAGACCTATTGTGTGCATGTTTTAGCTGGGTACTGACTTGAGCATTTTTACGCGCACGAACGTGCGTGCGCGTAAGCCGTTCGTGCGCGTAAAAATGCTCAAGTCAGTACCCAGCTTAAAAATCGTTTTTTCCTATCACATTCCCCTTGCAAAACTGCTTTCGACAAAAGTACGAAGCAGGATGCTCTTTGGGTTTTAATATGGGAATATGTGACCCATCTATTACACTAATAACACCTAAAAATGGTATACACTTATTAAATACTTTTTTCCGCTGTAGATCATGTAAGTCAGTGATACATCCTTAGTAACAAAACGTGTAAGTCGGTGATTATATTTGTTTGCTGCTTTCCCTTGACTACGGAACTTAATATTATTATTAAGTTGATATTATAATAAAATTAACAAAGCAAGATGCAGACTTAGACGTTTTGTTTATAATTGCAAGTGTTTTTGTGACATGTGACACTCACAGGTAACACGACTCACTAAAATTAATCCTGGCGACAGGTGACATACCAAACGATTTTTTTTAATCTAGGAAAATTTCGATAAGCAGCCGGAAAAATATAATAAGATAACTCGGAATATATCGCCTACTAACATGTTCGGCAGGCAACAAGCCGCGGCTTCGCCTTGACTTGTACTTGCCTACCTCAAATGTTAATAGGTCCTTACATTCCGTGTTACTTAAATAGCTATTACTAAAATATCAACACTTAAGTATTAGCTTACCAGCAAATTTTTAAAGATCTTTGATATGTACAGGTATACTTACTTAAAACATTCCAAGTTTGCTAAACACCAGAAAGTTTTCAGTAATTGTTTTTCAGTCGCTATTTCAGGACGTCCATTATTAAAGTTGTTTTTAGTGCTTTGTATTGCTTGCAATTTAATTAATAAATTTTCAAACGTACTTGAAGAAATTCGAAAATTCTGTCTAAACTGTTTATGTGAAAAGCGCGAAGCTATTTTTTCAGCATAATTGTTCATTTTAAAAATAATATTTCTTTCATCGTCGTCTCCAAATTCATCAAAAAATATCGTATTTGCTTCAATACAGAAATTATTTCAGCATATCGCGAAACCATTTCGAATAACAATTATCGACCCCGGGTTTAAATTTGACAGACGCGCAGTTCGTGACAGGTGACAGTGAAGCCACAGTCTATTTAGCTTGGCGCTTGGCGTGTAACTTGACGCGCCACGCGCCGTGAGAACCAGCCGGCGCGACGAACTTGAGGTGGCGTGTTGGATCCCGTCGATTGGCGATAAATTTCGCACACTTCAAAGAAAACGCGCCGCGCGCAGAATGGAGCGACTTGAGTAGGCAGTCACACGGAGCGCAATCTTCGGCTGTCAAATTTTTAAATTCAGTAGTCATTTACCCTTTAAAGTGTAACATGTGGTCAAGCGATGTAATATCTGAATTTTTAACGTTATACGAATAAGAACCAATAATTCGTAACCCCAATGATGAGGGGACTTTTGTTGTGCGACCCCATGCAAAACCTTTTTTTTAACAAATCATCACTGTTTAACAAAATGTATTGAGCTGATGCGCAACCGAGCATCCGTTCTCGACGCCTGGACATTTTCAAATGCGAAAAAGAGAACCAGAGCGGGTCGCAAACCACACCCAGGCGCTTGAAACTTGTCAATCTACAGGCCGTAGTCAATCTACAGGCCGTAAGATCGCCATAGTTCCAGACACGCATCGGCGCGTAACTCCGCACGCCACACGCCAGGCGCGTCGTTCCACAATCCGTGTAATGCCACCTTTATTGTTAAAGTTCTGCACTAAACTTTTGTAATGAACTGATTATTGCTGAAAATCACGGTGTAAAATTTAGCTTGCATTACACGGCGTGCGGAGTGACTTGGCGCGCCACGCGCCGTGAGAATGGGCCGGCGCGGCGCGACGAGCTTGAGATCAAAACGCGCCGCGCGTGGAGTGGAGCGACTCGGGTAATATATGTACAATATCTGAATTTTTAACGTATTACGAACAAGAACCAATAATTTGGAACCCCAAGCATAAGGGGACTTTTGTTGTGCGACCCCATTCAAAACCTTTTTTCTCTTCTTTTGTAACAGAGAATCACTGTTTAACAAAATGTAATAAGCTGCATCCCTTCTCGATGCCTGGACATTTTCAAATGCGAAAAAGAAAACCAATGCGCGGCGCATACCACGCCCAGGCTGCTTGAAACTTGTCAAATCTACAGGCCGTGAAATCGCCATCTTTCTGGACACGTATCTGCGCGTCACTCCTCACGCCACACGCCTGGTGCGTCGCTCCACAGGCCGAGTAATGCCACCATTAGACTGTGCTTCAAATGAGAAAGGCCCATAAAACGAATATGCGCAATAGTTCAACTAAATATCACGTGCGTAACAAACGAATAGGCTATCCCTTTTTGGTGCGCAAACCTTCTGCCATCTGTAGTTATTGACAAATACTACTAGCGTGGGTTCACTCGGGCTATATAGCCCAAGAGCCAGTGGCAATTCGAGCAACGGACGTTCTGTATGGCTAAGAATTTTTTTGGTGAGACATCAGCCCTGCACGTCATCATCCCTTATATTTTTGAAATTGTAATAATATTTTAAAAAAAAACTAGTCGCTGTAAGCTTCAAATTTTAATATGTTTTAGTTCATGCATTGTGAAGTAGAAAAAAAAATTGACAGGCGATTTCGATGAGCACTAGTACCTGACAGGTGAATCGAAAGATGTGCAGTGTATAGGGTTAAAATAAACTTTGTTCTGTACATTTGAAATTTTTACACATGTTTAAGTGAGCGATTTAGAAAACGTGTGTACAATGCCAGGCGGTTCTGGTTAGCATAATATGTCTTTGACAGGCGACGGAGAAGATGCTATGTGACCCCGAGTGAGAGACGAAAGAGTCGAAAGATGTGCAGTATATAAGTCAATGGTACAAATGACATAACATTGAGATAAAATTGATGAGAGAAAAATATATTTTATTAGTTTCAATGAAAAATATATAAGAATTTAATAATATAGCTACACACAAACTTACACTATAATGTGTATATAAATTTTTTAATTATAATAATAATAAAATTTTAATTCAATTTCATCGCTATCATATACGGTACTGTTGCTGTCTTCATCGTCATCTGACTCGTCATGACTAAATTCGTCCTCTGTAAAGAAAAATTTTGGATTCATTAACAATATTATTACATATCGGATCTTCTGCACATTTCAATAGAACTTTATGTATTTTTATTTAATTAAAAAGTTGTATGTTACCTGAAATGCGTTCTTCAGCTTCATCAGACTCTTTCTCGGCAGTGGACTTTTGTGATAATATGTCATAAATTGAAGCAGGTACTGTATCACCCTCAAACCAATTAAAAACATAACGATCATCGATTAAATTCCAACCATTATTTTCCGGTGTCAGAAATGTTGGCTCCCTTAAATGACTATTTCGCCAGATATTTGTAATATACATAGTTCTTAATAATTGTTGTCGCAGTTCACGTTGGCACGGACGTAAATTTGATGAATCATAACTGATAATTTTTTTCATAAATACCTTAGTACTACTTGTCTTATATGTTGCGAGAAACTTTTCATAACGTGCATCATTTAAGTTTTCGCTTTTCATACCGTACATTCGTATCGAAAAAACCTCTTCTTTTTTCTCTGCTGTTTCAGTATTTCCTAATGCTGCAAATACCTTTTGATAATGAATATTTTTTTGCAATAATTGATAAGGTTTTTTTGCCTCTTCTTAGAAAAGATGGATTAAAGTCACATCCGGTTAATGCATAATAGTTTAAATTACAAAATTTAAAATAATATATAACATAAAACGCAGTAATTCGTAGTAATAAAGCAAAACACGACTGTACAGTTTACAAGAATGAATTGCAACTGACTACATTTTTCTTTTAAAATCTGTTTATTTATGGAAGCAGGTATACGACCCTTCAAACTTTCCGTTAGACAAACTGTCTCACTCGCGCCATTGAGTTGACATTACGTCTGTCACTCGCGCTCACATGGCATCTTCTCCGTCGCCTGTCAAAGACATATGCTAACCAGTGTAGCCTGACGGGCTAGTTTAATTTAACTTAATTGCTACAACTACCAGATTGAAACTGGTTTCCAGAAATAGCTCAAAAATGCCAAGATCCAAATAATAAACTCAGATAGTAACGTAGGATAGAAACACAGAGTAACTTCTTACCATTGTATAATAATCTTTAACTAAATACATTAAATTAAATTGCATTAGGCACATAGAATAATAGAATGTAATGACATTTATAAAAGTAAATTAATTCTTCTAACGGGGTGTTTCGCTCGCTGGTAATCGGTCAGTGGCACACTATTACGGGACAGCCTGTATGTATATTAGTCCCCTCGTCGCGAAGGCATCGCGCCGGTCCTGAACAAGTAATTTTACAGATTAGCGGGTCGCCATGTAATGGCGGATAACAACAATACACTTGATTTTGAAATTGTTAAATAAACGAAACTGTGGTCAATATCAAACTAAATTGTGTGCATACCTAGTGCGTTTGGTGTTTTAACGGTGAAATTCCCAGTGTTCAAGCGGCGGACGATGGATTTAATTTGCTTTATTTGCCAGCTGTTTTGTTGCTCCAGGTGAGTGGATTTTGATTAACTATGTGCTGTTTCTTGCTGGCGAAGGTGGCCGCTGGGTTACCCTAGCTTCACGAGTGCGCGTCTGTGGGCGGCGGCCTCTGGCTCATTCGACGGGAACTCCCGGTGCACGCTCCTCGGCCTCGGAGATGCTAAGCCACCCCAGACGCAATTAACGGGCCTAATCACGTCGGTGTCGCTGTCCTGGTGCCGGGAAATATGCTTCACGGACGGCGTCGTCACCGGCGAACACAACTTGGCATTCCCGGGTGCCCAAACTTTGGAGGGCGTCGTCGGCGAGTTCGGAAAAACTCTGCTTGTAACCAGGTGTCTGACGTCGTCGCCGTCGGGCCTGAGACGGCTCTCTAGGTTGCTAGGTGCTCGGGGAATGACGCTGAAAAGTCGAGCAACAATCCGAGCGTCCAGGAGCTCGAGGGAGCGACGTTGGAAAGTATAGCAACAATACGAACATCCAGGAGTTCAAAAGAATAACGTTGGAAAGTATAGCAACAATCCGAACGTCCAGCAGGTCAAGAGGATAACGTTGGAAAGTATAGCAACAATCCGAACGCCCAGGAGTTCAAGAGAATAACGTTGGAAAGTATAGCAACAATCCGAACGCCAGGAGTTCAAGAGAATGACGTTGGAAAGTATAGCAACAATCCGAACGTCCAGGAGGTCAGGTAACTGGTCGGGATCCTCTCGAAGAGTCCTAAGGACACT
>CALNHX010010476.1:0-39888 GCA_940337035.1 Agriotes lineatus
TTCTACCAATGAGTTTAATTGTCACTGTGGTATAGCCGTTCATATTAGGTTACATACATATATGATCGCGTCATATATGAGACGATTGCAACTACAGAAAATTCGTAAGCGTGTCGGGAACTAATTATTGCAAAACCAAGATGGAGAATATCGGTTTAAAATCAATTCGACGATTGCATTAATAGCGTTAGCGGAGAGTCCGAATAAATTTGTAGGTCAACAAAAATTCCACTACACTAACCAATCTCACTCAAAAGCTTTTTCTTTCTTTGCATTAATATTCAGCACAAACTGGTGCAAAAATCATCCTGATAGATAATGTCGTTCTCTATTTAACATGTTTACATCCAAACGGTGTAACACTCACTAAACTTAATTTTCTGACTTTCCTTTAACGCCAAAGAGATTGAAGTTTTTACAAAAGTTATTCATTGAGCTGCTACGACAGAAATTGTTCATTTGTAAAAATAGTCAAAGTCGAATTAAATACTTTGGCAGGTTATTACGCCAACGATTTTTAATTAATGTGTAACTTTGTTAAATGGGTCCAGGTTTTCAGACGTTGGCAATAAATGTGCCAAACTAGCTTTCGCGTGATTGTGGGTCAAATAACGTAAGTAAATTACATAGGGCTGCAGATCCAATGGTGCCGATTGACAATACAGTCGAAGTCCTTTCGACGGCTTACCCGAAAGTTGAAATGACTACAAAACAAACCTAAGAAGACAACTAAATACGAAGTAGAACCTGGTTTATTAACTTCCTTAATCAAAACGACACAAGAGAAAAATAGTAGCATCAATAATCGGCTATCACCACAGTAGAAAAACATAAGAGCTTAGAAAAGTTCAATGTAAAAATATCAAGTCAATAACAACACATCGTGTTAGCAATGTACAAACCCAGAAGAAAATAAATTAAATAAATAAATCAAAGTATGTCAATTTATTACAAATCTTGCAATTGAAATCTTCGAGTATAAGGAAAAAGCAAAATTGGCAATTAAGTTAAGGTAAATTTTATCAAGCCGTTAATTCTTTACAACCTGAAAGGGAGCATAAAACGCAAGTACTTGGAATGGAAGTTATTCATCAGGTAAACTAAAGAAATTCATTACTTAGTCAACATTTTGGGGTATGCAAAGGCTTAACGCACGTTAAAAGCCGTCATTAACCAGAGCGCAATCAAATAACAATATAATAATAAGGTTTAAGTAATACATATGCTTGAGTATCATTGACAATCTATCTGATATAATTAAAATTGAGATTTTTTGAGATATAGTGACATTACTAAAAGTTTATTTACATTGCAAATGTCAAAAGTTAAAGCAATTTATTTAAAATGCGATGAATAGGCACTGATTTGTGGTACAACATACTAAAATTTAGGTGAGCAGCAACATTAAGGTAACCACCTTCAATAGTATGAATGATTCAAGTTATACAGCAGAATCGATCGCAAAAATCGATGTATAACCTCCAAATCGAAATATAACGAGTCCTAATTATTACAAATTTTAGGCTGGCACACATTAAAAAGTTATTATGTGCATATAAGGAGCGTAGTTATCGATAAAAGCAAAGGACTGTGAAAATTGTGAGCAAGCTGAAAGGTAAAGCAAGATGAAGGAAAATCTAGAAAATTGCAACGAGCAATTCCTGAATGGAGGCAAGCGACGTGAAAAGTGCTGAACTCAAAAATCAGTGCTTTAATAATTAAAAACACAGTGCAAAAGCAGAGCAGTGAAATTAAAAACGTTTGTGAGTGCAACGCTATGGAACAATATTAGTTATAAGCAAAAATACAATATTTTAGATTAAGAAAATGGTAGATTGTAAGTTATGTAATCAAACTTTACTCAATTTGTGGTAAATATTATCAAACCTAATTTCTAAGTAATAGTAGAATAACACCTATCTTAGCAACATGATGCTTTTTTGTCGTTAAAAAAAAGAACAATTGAATAAATTTTTTTTGAGAGGTGGTCGAATTTGTGCTCTACATTTAATTAATGTTTTATAATAATAAATGAGCATTTCATAATATCAAAAGTGGTTCATTTGATTGCTAATGTGGTAGTGTACTTGTGCTAACGTCTGCAGCAGTTTCTGCAACAAAAAATTTACATTTTTACAAATCTCATCTCCAAGGATTCGGGAGCCGTCCAATTACTTCGTGGTTTTCAAAAATCGAACGCGTCACCAGGTTTTGGCGAAATCGGCCAATAAAATTATTTAAATTACCATGCAAATTAGTTCAAATCGCATCTCAATATCTTAAATAACAAAAAAGTTACCGCATATAAAAGAAATTAGGAGATTTCGTTTTTTTTTTTAAATTTTAAACCAGTGGTCCATGACAAGTAAAATTTGAAAATAGATTCTTAATGAGCTCTCAAACCTGCACCTTTTTCCTGATTTAACCATAACTCTATCTCTTTAAATACAAAAGTTACCCATGTTGTCCCTACGAAATCCGGGCACCCCGTATAAAAACAATGAGATTACTTATTAATATTAATATGATGACCAAGACACAAACATGCGACTTGTTTTTTCTTTAATGCTTTCAGAAGTAAATTTTCCTAGAATATGTTTTACAGATGTAATACTACGCTACTCAAAATTCTGAAGGTTTCAAAAAGTCGTGTATGAAACCATACAATCACAAATATACGAATGGGAAACTACCGGGTGATCAAGAATAATTGAATGTGCCGCCTCCTTCAGATAAAGCCATTATCCACTTAGCACATACAGTGATTCCAACTATTTCCAGTGGCGTACAGGTAAGTATTTCAGATTGGGCGAGAAATTTCAAAGCTAGTGGTATACCAAAAATAAATATATTATTGCAACGTTTTAAATTATACCTAGTGCACGTTTTGTTATACAAAAAGTTAATAAAATTGACCACCCTAAAAAAAGCTAAAATAATATTTAACCAATTTTAATTATAACATTGAAATCATATAAGGACAAGAATGTTTCTTATATTAAAAACCTACAATATAACAACAAATATGAGACCAAATGAGCAAAAAATGCAATACAATAACAAAATACAATGATATTGTTACGTTGTTTTCAAAACTCACAATCTAGAGACAGAAATAAGAACCACCTGTTTTTATAATGGATGTTCAAATTTTGTCCATTATTTTCTATACAAAAATTTACCCGTCTCTTTATGTTGTCAAAGGCGGCTTCTAACTGTTGCGGTGTGATTGCATTAACGGCGTTTACTATGTCATCCTGTAACTCCTTAACCGTATGCAAACGATTTACATACACAACATTTTTAAGATGACCAAACATAAAGGTGTCGAGCGGTGTCAAATCAAGCGATCGTGGTGACTATCGACCTGTGCTTATTAGTCCATCCTGGAAATATTGTGACAAATATTCCATCGTTGTCCCAGCTGTGTGAGCTACTGCATCGTCTTGCTGGAAATACCCATTCTGAAGCTCATCGTCATGAAGCAGTTCAATAAAAGGTCTTAAATGTAACTGTTGGTACTCGTAGTTTATCGCATTTATATTGTCGTTAAAAGAAATTGGTCCAATTATTCGTCTTCTCGACATGACAATCCAAACTCCAATTTTAATCGGATGTAATGTAGTTTTACGAAAATATGGGGGATAATTTTGGGAATTCACATACCCACTTAGATGAAACCATGCCTCATCACTAAAAAATGTTAAGTCCAAGACATCGTTGTCATTCAAGTTTTCCTTAAACCACGTGCAGTAAGTTTATCTCTTTACAGAATCGGCTGACAGCAATTCTTGCACAATAGACACTTTGTATGGGTGCATATGCACCTTTTTTCAGCAAGTCATCTGGCACGTCCCATACGAAAGCCCTACATCTAATATAAATAATCAGCATTTAGTAATAAAAACATATTATACATCACTAGTTTGAGCAGACAGTCGCCTTAAAGATTTATTGGGGCTTGCTTCCAATCGCTGCTGAATATCTTCTATGGCTTCTTCATTAAGCGCAGGCTTTCTGCCACAAGATCTACCGTTGGAGACAATGCCAGTATCCCGAAATCGGTTGATAATGCGGCGAACATGTGTGAAAGTTTCGTAGCTAACGTCATTGTTTGCGAATTGCTGCGGGAACTCGGCGAAGCAAAAAGCTTGGGAATAGTGCCAGACACCGTTTTGGTCACGTTGCCCAGACCGAAAATAAGCCTCCAATATGAATTTATTGTTTTCGTCAGAAAACATGATTCTAACCCAAAATTATTCACATTTTTTCTTATTCAAAACAAAGCTCTGTAAATTGCTTACTTACCAGATAAAGCAATCAGATACCCAGTTGTAGTCTTAATAAAGACTGAGTTTATGTGATATATAGAAATAATTTCAATAATCTACTAATTGCATCAGGAATAACAGATCTAAAATTTTTATGTGCGGGCATATGATCGCGGCGGATGAACGTTTTGATAAATAACATATTTTCGTGAGTTCCAGCATGTATTATTAATAACAATGCAACCATAGCCTAGTTACGAACCCTATAATCATTCTTGATCACCAGTATAATGTTAGGCAAAAATATCTCAATATGTCGTAGTGAAAATTGAAAATGAAACAATCGGCGTTGGACAACTGCAGTTGGGCAGATAAAAATTCCTAACTGCATAAAACAGTTGCACTCGGTACTTAAGCTACCCCTTGATTCCATATGGACAAGTGCACTCGCTCCTGATAAGTTAATTGATAAGCGACTTAATGATGAGATTCGTGTATTTTTGTTTAAAAATGCGAACTGAGAAAGTGAAACTTAACAGTACTGAAAAGTTGCATATGATTTTAATACAATAATTATTTATTGAAAATGTTTCTAGATTTTCTAAATTGTCGTGACATACACAACAAGTTTTTGTTTTTTTATTTAAACATTTTAGTCGCACTAACAGATCATATTTCACGCTCATCATCAATTATAAATATCTCAAAAGCGCGTAATTCGTTTTTTTTTGCTTTTTTGTTTTTACTTTTTTTTAACTTTAAGGCATGTATTAATGGAAGGTTTCATTTTATGTTCAAAATAATTTTAAAATGCCATTATTTTTATATAACCCGTCGTATACATATCAATTGCATTCTGGTGCAGTCTTTTGCCTACCAGTTACATTTTCAGGTTTTTATTTATCACAACCAAAATTACACCTTTGCGTTTTTCAGAAAGTTAATAAAAATAAACAAAGATGATCTAATTTTATTCCAGTACTGCAACCTCATTAAAGAGTTAAGCCGCTTATCTGCCTATCTGTTAATGACCAGTTGTCCAGTCGGATTTCAATGCAAATATCTGTAAGCAGATTAACCTGGGGTTCCCAGTGCAGTCTACTTGTGCCCCTAACAAGGTAGTGCCGAATGAAAGATCATGGAATTGCCTTTACAATAGCTATTAATAATGCATTTGCATTAAATAGGCAACCTTTGACATTTTTGCAGCATTTGCTGTTTAATACTGGATTGACATTTTCCTTTATGCTTCAGAACATCACTGAATTTATTTTTAAAGAATATTTTATATTTTTATATTTTTGGGTAAAAATAAAGGGTTTGGAAAAAAAGTATATGTTTGTGCTACTTAGTAATAATAGGATAATATACAGAATATTCATCTCTTTCTAAATTATGTTGGCTCATATTTTGGTAATGCTTTGAAAATTCAAAACTGCAATATTTATCAGTATCGAAAAACACAGCATACATTTATTATAGGCACCTGTAAGCGTAATTTTAACATTTGATATATGTATAAATAAATACTATTAGCTGAAAAGTTACTAAATTCACTTTTAATATTTAATATTATAGATATCGTTGTTCAGTTGCTTCAAAATAATTTAAGACATTTGGGGTGAAACGGAAATTCATATGATGTCATTCTCTGCCTTCTATAGTATTTAATGAAGACAATCTAAAACTTGTATGCTAATGGAGTGTTAGTTTATACAGTGTAAGATAAGATAACTAAAACATACAATTAACTTTATTTTGGTTGCTGCACATTTGTTAATTAAAGCAACAAGCATAAATGGGACTTAACGCAGGCGTAAACATTTGTAGTACTAGTAAAACTTAATTCGTTTACAATTTTCCTGAAGCTATGTTATATAGCCAATCGCATAATATGTATCATTCTAAGAAATGCTCAGTGTAGTAATTTGATGTTTCTGAACTAAACTATTCGATTTGCCTAGATTTCAAGGCAGAAATCGATAGATGCTTCGACAATTACTTGATGCAGTAATCCATGAAGTAATTACTGCGAAGCAAGCGATCGAATTTTTAACGCATGATTTACCACATCGTTCATTTTGTAACTTCACGTAGAGAAATGCTTATTTATAGATATTCTATTAAACATATAAATTTGTTCATACCTCCAGTTGAAATATGAAATGAAATATATGAAGAATAAGTAGAACAAAATAATTTGTAGTATTCTACTATTTATAGTCAAACTATAATGTTGATCTACATAACAATTTAACTATTTTACACGTTTCTTTCAGTATTTGTACAGCAAAAATTAAAATGAGCACATCTAATTGAAATCTAAGAGATTTCTCTTCATTTCTTCTCATATGCGAATATCGCAACCTATATCAGTTTTTACAGTTAACTAATTCATGCTAGTTGCAGACACCAAAGTAGAAATATTACGTGCAGTACCTGAAACAATAATTTTTGTTAATATGCGATGTACTTTAACACCTGTGTACTTCTCATATTCTTCATGTAAATTGATTAACTAGAATTAATTATTTCGGTCTAACTTAGAAAATATCCGTTTATTATGGATTTTTGCTAATAAACTATCTATCGTCTGCGCAGCTTCAAATTGTGGCTTTGTTATTTGATTTAATCGTGGTGCATCGAGATATAATCATAAATTCGAATTCTTCCATAACAACTACTATAGGATTAATAGATGAAGTAGAGCTTTTTTCAATTATCCAAATTTTTTTAATATGCTTTTAATTTCTAATTTAACCTGATTTCTAAATTTTTAATAGTTGTAACTTGTTTATTCACAAGATTAACTAGCTTCTAACTTCTTAATTATTACATTTTTCCTTAAATTGTCTATTCTTCTTTCGTATTTGCCCATCTATAATTAATAGTGATGGGCATAATCGGATGATTTCAATAATCGGAATGTCCCATTTCGGAATGTTTATAAAATCGGAATATCATCCGATTATTTTACATTCTGTAAATGCCAGCAAGGGAAAACGAGCGAAACAACAACAAGCAGAAGGAAGATGAAGTGCGTCCAAATTTGCGATGCGAGCACTTGCCGTTGCGCCGTAAGCCCTTATCTTCGTTGGCATCTATTGTTTGGGTTTATAGGACGCCCAGTAAAACAATTTATGAGTTTGAGTCGCACAGTGGGATGTGAGAAAATAAAATATTTTTTCAAATTATTACAGTAGTTACCTTAATAGACTTTCGGAAAATGGTAGTGATATTTTAAAGTTTAATGGCACATAAAGTACATAATAGATAGTATAAAACAGTACATGCATTTGAAGTCTATAAGGTGTTCTATCTAATAAATATACGGTACCCCCCACCCAAGAAAAGCGCCCTCCCGTGCTTTCCAAGAATACTTCGATACTCAGCATCATTCCGTTTCGCTAATACAATGAAATGCTATGAACCAGTTATTTATAAAAAAAAACAAAACAAAAATTTTTTTGCCGACGACCATAGCTCAAAAGTTGATGTTGCCTTCATTTTTGGAGGACCTATCGTATGAAAACGATCCAAGACTTCAGGAAGGTTCCTGGCGACTGGAATCGTGTACACATACGAACATACATCCCCCGCACAGCACGTTTAGGCACCCCCCAATACGGGGGATTGATCTAGTGGGCTGGGATCTTCACCGAAAGATCCGCACCGCCGAGACGGAGATTTGATATAGTGGGTTTATTAGTCGGTTGGCTCGAATTTTAGAGATATTTGACTCAGTGTGGTTTTCGATATGACCCTAGCAGCACCA
The DNA here is from genome assembly GCA_940337035.1 of Agriotes lineatus. Taxonomy (NCBI): domain Eukaryota; kingdom Metazoa; phylum Arthropoda; class Insecta; order Coleoptera; family Elateridae; genus Agriotes; species Agriotes lineatus. The sequence goes on from CALNHX010010476.1 coordinate 8,047, forward strand.
AATATACATATGATATTTCTGTAATGTAGATGTGATATCATTTGTCACTAAAATAATGTGGGATATAATGGATATTAGCATGATATTTTAAAATGGGATATGAGCAATATATCAAAGATATATGCAAACAACATCTCTAGGATATTTAAAAATGTTTACATTTAACTGAGATTTCCCAAATATTAGGAGGATATTATAAAATTAGATGTAGCGGGTATTGGATTCCGATTAATAACGGATATCTGCTGTATATTTCGAACTGAGTTGGTTGTGTTATATATTGCAAATATTAGAATGATATCACTGGTAGATTTACAAACAAATGTATTTATACAAGATACAAGCAATATTTATAGGATAATTAATAAAGGGTTAAAAACAATATTTAATTAGGATGTTTACTGTATATAGCTGATTTATTAAAAAACTATGTAGATATAACATCCCTTTACTGGGATATATTATAACTGTATATTACAACTTTTATAATCAAGATGTTATTAACTTTCAGAATATTAATTAAACAGTGCCGTGATAATTTGATACATCCTGTGTATTATTATACAGGGATGCAGTATACAGGGTATAAATTAGTTGTGGAGCAAACTACACGTGGCAATGTTAGTCATAAAATTCTGAGTAAAAAATCTTAATACTAAAATGTTTAATTGGTCTTCATGAGCCCTCACGAGAGGCAAATAAAAAACATGATACATTTTCTGTTTTAAATATGTGAAACTATCGTCAAGCAAAGTTGTTGAAAATGTAAAATTATGGTCGCATGCAAAATTTAAGAAATATTGGCTTACTTTTATGAAACTGTGTACTAGATGAAGTAGAGGTACCTACGTTTGCGGTAAAACGGTTTCATAAAAGTAGCCCGATATTTCTGAAATTTTGTATGGGGCCATAATTTTATATTTTGAACAACTTTTCTTAAAGATACTTTCACATATTTAAAACAGAAAAGGTACTTTACCCTAAAAAAATCATGTTTTTTATCTACCGCTCGTGAATGCTCATGAAGACCAATTCAACATTTTAGTATTAATATTTCTTGACTCAGAATTTTATGACTAACATCACCACGTGTACTTTACTCCACAATTAATTTACACCCTGTATAGAATATACATGAGCATTTATATCGGTGGAATCTGCATTAGTGTACACGAACCTTTCGTATCTGATTATTTTTAAGATTTAAAGAAATTATGTGACACTACCATATTTTTTCGTTGGATTTTTGCCCTAGGATTCGTCGGGAATATCTTCCAAGAAAACCCTTTCAACGTCCCATGATTAATTAAAGCAAACTGAAGGTGTAATTTAGTAAAACCTGTAAAACTGTAATTAAATTTTGAATTATTTTCATAACACTCCAGACAACCGTACTACAAAATGATGGTAGTGTAAAAGAATAAGAATTTTCAAAAAACAAAAGGACCGTTTAGTAAATAGCTCAGGAATGTGAAAATTTCTTAGTCACTAACGACGTCTTATGGCTGTAATTCTTGCAATCATGCTAGAAGAATTTGCCTGGTTGATGAATGATGATGATGCTTTTAAAAGCTTATAGCTAATTAACATGACTTATAGGACACATTTCCAACTTTGGGGATACCCGGCGATCCCAAATATTTAACTTCAACAACAGTAATAACATTTTGATTTGAATGCAAAAAATCTTACAATACTTATATTTTATGCAAATTAAGAATTTCTAAAAATATGCAGAATCTACAAAACTTAAATATATGTGGATATTTATTGTATAATACATTGATAAGTAATTAAGTGATACCCATCTTAAGTTTGATAATGTATCACCTGTCACTTAATTACGTACTTTAATATAAATCTCTCTATTGTTTTCAATTTAGGATGCTTATTGCGTAGTTCGCAAGTGAACAGGTTAAGTTAATAATGCGTGGGAACGTAAATCGTAGTTTTGCGTTAATTTGTTGTTTACAATAATTTTTGTTTTAAATAATTATGTGTTGTTATAATTAAGGACTTGACCGTGCAGTATTTGATAAAGCCATTAATTCTAATGGCCCATTTTTGCTTAATCATTATTTAAGGCGAAGATCTATTTATTATATTTGCTGACTTTTACTGTTTCTTTTACCTTCAAATGTTAATCGAGTTGTTTGTCATAGGCGTACCATTAGATTTTCATAGATAAAAATAAGAAATGCAAATATTTGATTAATGAGAAATTTTTTCGAGTTTCTAAATAATAATAAGTATTTTATCACTTTATACATGTATATGCTACCTACACGCAATAATACGTTTCTAAAACAAAACTTTGAATGCGAAAATCATAACAATTGAAAAGTGCATTAAAAAAATATTTAACAGAATAGACATATAGCGAATACGAAATTTGTTCCCGTTTAAAAAGCACCCAGTTACAGAGTATAAGAGAGAAAGCTACCTGCTGCTATTGTAAGCAGCTTAAAACAGGTACTTAGTTCTTAGAAATAGCAACTTCCTTACGAGTTTCTCATAATGGAGGGTGAATTTCTTTCTAGTGTTCAGTTTGGTTTCAGATTTTGTGTTGCAACTACAAATTTTTGTGGAAGTGCTCAAAAAGTGATTTTGTGTTTAATAAAACCAGTAGAGGTAAGTTTAATTGTTAAAAGTATTAATTACTCTATTACCCCAACCATGTCGTCTAAATATAAGAAAGCAACAAGTCACTTTATAAAACGAATTATTGCACCGAAAGTTGAAGTTGTTCAGATTTCTACAAATGCTACAGTAGTATTAATTCGAACTATTGATCAACAAGATTCTGCTATAAATTTAAGCACAATTATTAATGATAGACTGCAAACATAAAAATTAAGTACATGCATATTAGTATTCAAATTTACTTATTTTTTGTTTTAAGAACTTTACAGTTATATTTCTTTTTTGTGTTTCAGACTCAGCTATTATACCTAGTAGGTGGTGAAACAACACACAAGTCGATCTACTTGCAAATGGGAAACCTGTTAACAGCAGAAGCGGCAACATTTTATTCTGGCCTGGAGAAAAAGAAAAAGTTGCCCTTTTGAAGTCCGGAAGATCTGAACTGTTGGAATTATTCCACCTTTTGGAGGCATTAAGCCAGAAAATTTTAAATTTATGTTTATTGGAACTTTTTTGTTGCTTATCCCAAAAATTATTTTCACCTCTTAGAAAAACACCCAGACGTTCTTGTAATTATAACGATTTGCAGTTCTTTGTATGAAAAACGTGATTTTTAGGACAGATTGATGTGACCTTCACATAAGACACTATGGCGCACTTATTCAAACATAAATAAATATAAAATCTTAAATGAGTAGTACAATTGTCCGCTAAGCGTTGAGTCAGAGTGTCACTCCTAAGAAAGCATTTCCGGAACTATATTTTCTCTTTCTTTTCCTGCATAATCAGTACCTACACCCATTTTTCGTCGGTAATTTGGAAACAGTCCATAGTTAGTGGCACCCGAAACAAAGCCTATTTGATTTTATAATTAAATTTTGCCACTGCTGCTTAGACAACATTAACTTTTCCCATTTCTGTAATGAATTTCCATTGCTTGTTTTTGTAAATATTATATTATAGTAACATAATGCTTGGTGTATGTGGGAAAATTGTAAAATGAGCCAAGTAAACTTCAAATTAATGCATATTATGTATTTTTTCAGATGCTAGTGGCAAAGATACCCCACTACTACTGAGGTGGAAATCCGAAAATCCGTAGCTCTATATCTAGCAAATTCCAAAGATAGAACGCTAAGGCAAACTACAATGTAATATATATGTGTACAAAAATTCAATAAATGTTGTTGACAATTAGTGTAACAATTTTAATGAAGAATATAATGTTATTATATTACTTATACCTACATAATATGTTATATAAAAATCAAATAGCATTAACGCCAGTTTTTTAATATCAACTGAACAGCACCTAATAAAAAACATATAGTTAATAGTGCAAAGAGACATAAGCAGGATATTTAACAAAGCATGTTGTATCGATATTCAGTTTCAGACAAATCAAATAAATCAAAGTAATAACTATTGGCTATCGAGCGATTCTTTTTATCTAGCTCACTACTGGGATATTTTGATAATGATGAGAAATGAAAACGTTGGTTGTATTAGAAAAAAGTTGCATAATTTATGGCCTTTTCAAAATCCGCCTATGCTTTTTTAATTTTTCACTAGTTTATGAAATATTGAAAATTGGGTTTTTTGTTTTCTTCAAACATGTTGTATAAAAACACGATTCAGAGAATAAAATGTATAGCCTCACACATACTCTTAAAATATTGGAATATTTGAAGAAACAAAAATTGATTTTCAGTTGTTTTTCAAGATATTTCAAGAAGTATCCAGCAAATTACAAATCAGTAAACGGCATCTGAAAAAGTCTAAATTATGCAACTTGTCTAATTTAACCAATCTTATTTTTCTTACTGTTATCAATTTCCCAATAGCGAGCGAGATGAATAAAATTGCACGGGACACTCAGTTTAGATGGTTTGGCAATATACGGTGTACATCCTATTATAAATAAATTACCGATATTTGTAAGATATATATAGGAGATCTAGGCGACTGGCATCTAGAGAATATTCCTTGCTAATATTGTGTATACACATTTTAAAAATATTAAGCGGATAACGGTGAGATATATTCAGAAGATGTGCGCGGTTAATATCTAGAGCATATTGGTTGCCAATATAGTGCGCATATTTGCATGATATCTCCAGCAGATGTACGCGACCTATATCTGGCGAATACCGATTGCTAATATAGTGAATACATCCTTTAAAAATATCTGAGGGATATTTGTAAGATATATTCAGCAGATATCTGCGGCTAACATCTAGGTAAGATCGGCAACAGATATACTATTGATGTATTTTTATATATATGGCCATTATTTAAAAGTGTGACATTAATTTATCCCATAGACATTACTAACTAATATCCTTGGTATATAGTGTGCTGCTAGGGTAGCTTGATTGCTAAAGGTCATCAAAATTGACTGTTGTTTATTTAAATTTGATTTTAAAGAAGCAAGTTTATCTGATCTTAATTTGGAATTTGGTGGATACTGATTAGAAACTGAGGATGATTGGTTTCATAATGTCGACGTAAATTGCTAGCTTTATAATTTTTGACCGTAGATTTACAAATAACACATAATGCTTTTCCGTTATTGTCAATAAAAAAGAAATTCTCCTCCCACTCATTATTAAAACTTCTATTTTCTTGCTCGTATTTTCTCTTTTTATTTTCGTTCTCTGTCGTCATATTTTTAAAAGAACTGGAAATAAATAAAGAAATTTAGAAAATATAAGTTTTGTGTTATTAAAACAATAACAACACGTGTTACATACTACGAAACTTATTTATTACAACGTTGCACTTAGTCTTTCATATTTGTTGTCAGTAATTTAAAAGACATTTTGAAACACATACGGAACGATAATAATTTTTTAAAATATAATAACACAAAAATGAAAAGGGAACTCGGGTACATTTATCGAGAGCCACAAATAATCCTTCAAAGAGCCGCATGTGGCTCGCGAGCCGCAGGTTGGCCCCCCCTGGCATATAGCATTAAAGTTTTAGGTTCTTCCTTAGGATGTCGACTTTTTAATAATCGATAGTGCTCTATCAGGGTTGAATGTAGTCTTTCTATGGGACTGTTGGATTCATGATGTCCAGGCGTTGTAATGTGCAAATTAATTTTGTGAAAAGCAAGTAGTTCTTGTATTATTATTCCGTTAAATTCTGCGTCTCCTATAATTTTTATTGGTGTACCATATTGTGATATAAATTTTGTTATTTTCCGAACTATGGTTACGTTGTTTCGATCTTTCAGGTGATATACTTGTGCAAATTTTGAAAGTTTATCGATAATTGTTAAGAACATATTATTGTCGATATAAAATATGTCTATGTGGCATTCTTGCATCGGTTTATCCGGAGTGTCCGTGACATTATAAGGGGCTTTAGTAGGTTGTCTATCATATTTTTGTTTTTTGCATTCTGCACAGTTATTAATGTAGTCTGAGATTGTTTTTTCCATGTTCTTCCAATAGAATTTACGCTTTAACGCTAATAAAGTTGCTAGAATTCCACGGTGATTAGTTTTTCCTTCGTGGTACAGTTTTATTTGTCCATATTGTTCTTCTTTGTCGATAATATGTTTAACTCTATTTAAACATCTAAATAATCTTGGTTTGTTTACACTGAACAATTCGATTGTTAATCGGCATGTAATCTTGTATAATTCATCTTCTGGAAAGAACAGGTAGTATGATGTGTCGGGTTTGCAAAATTCTAAAAATATTTTTCGTAGGGTAGGCAGAGGATTCGTTGTATTTATTTCCACATTCAAAATCTTGTGTCCTTCTTGCATTTTAATTTTTGGGGTCGATGGCTCGTCGTGAACCATATGAAATATTATTTGGTTTTCTTTCGTTTCCAGGGCATCCTCACAAATAGGTATTGTAGGTGTCGATGATTCCTGGGTATGTTGTGTCTGTGTCTTCTGGTTGTTGGATTCTTGTTATAGGTATTAATTCTTCGAGATCGATTGGTGTTGGTATTCTTAATGGTCGATTTATTACAGGTCGTGGTTCAGGTGTGTTTAAGCGTTCACTGTTTACAATTTCGTCCAGGAGTTGGTCGAGTTCTTCGTCTTCATTTGCTATCATAGATATATTTGTTGTATGTGTAATGGGATTAATTTGTATGCGAGAGAGGGCGTCAGCATTAGAATTTTTGGTTCCTTTTTTGTAAATAATATCGTAATTATATTCTTCCAGTTTCAGTCTCCAACGTGTTAGTTTAGAATTGGGTTCTTTAAGTGAATTTAACCAAATGAGTGGTCTGTGATCTGTAACAATGGTGAATTTTCTTCCATAAAGATAAGGGCGGAAATATTTGGTGGCCCAAATTATAGCGAGTAATTCTTTTTCTATGGTCGAATACCTTTGCTCCGTTTCGTTGAGGGTTCTAGATGCGTATGCTACTGGTAGGTCTTTTCCAGGTGTACCTTGAGATAAAATTGCTCCAAGGGCGACATTGGATGCGTCGGTTGTGAGAATAAATTGCTTATCAAAATCCGGGTATTGAAGTATCGGGTCATTTAGTAGTATATTTTGCGCACTTTGAAATGATTTTACAAAGTCTGGGGTGTGTTCTACCTTTTTACCTTTCTTTAGACAGTTCGTAAGAGGTTTAGTCATTTTTGCGAAATCCTTTATGAATTTTCGGTAATATCCCAAAAGTCCAAGGAATCCTTTGATTTCTTTCTGGGTTGTTGGGATTGGATAATTTTGTATGGCTTTTATTTAGTCGGGGTTTGGTTTAACTCCTTGTGGTGTTACTATATGTCCAAGATATGCTACTTCTTTACGTAGGAATTCACTTTTGTCTAGCTGAATTTTCAAATTGTTTTCTCTGATTCTATTAAATACGTTACGTAATCTTGTAATGTGTTCTGGAAGTGAGGTAGAAAAAATTATAACGTCGTCTAAGTATACTAAGCACTGGCTATCTGTTAGTCCTTTTAGCACGTTGGTCATAATCCTTTGAAACGTAGCTGGGCTATTTTTAAGGCCAAAGGGCATGCGTAAAAATTCAAAATGTCCGTCATCTGTAAAAAAGGCAGTCTTTTCTCTGTCTTCCGGGTCAATTTCCACTTGATGGAAGCCTGAAGCTAGGTCTAGGGTGGTAAAATATTGGCTTCGTCCTAGTTTATCTAATATATCGTTGATATTGGGGATAGGAAACTTATCTTCAATTGTCTTTTTATTCAATTTCCGATAGTCCACTACTATTCGCCACTTTTGTTGTTTTGATGCATCCAATTTTTTGGGTACAATCCATATGGGTGCGTTCCAAGGCGATTCGCTAGGTTTGATAATGTTGTCCTTCAACATTTTGGCCATTTGAGTTTGAACTTCTTTTTTATGAATGTATGGATAACGATAATTTTTCGTAAATACGGGTTCATTGTCAGTTGTTCGAATTTTATGCTTAATTTTATTAGTAAATGATAATGGAATGTCTTTGCAATAAAATATATCTCGGTATTCCTCACATAAATTCGTTATTAACGTTTTCTCCTCGTCGTTCATGTGATATGTTCTTAAATTGTTTAAGTTTTTTCGTAATTTGATTTTGACATCTTTTGTACTAATATGATTTAATTCGATAGTCTTAGGTTCAACTATTGGTTGTAATTGAATTGGTTTCTTTAAATTAAGTTGAATTGGTTCGCTTCGTGTACCTATTTATAACTGTAGTCAAAAATGCGTTATTTTCAATCTTGACATATGCTTCTGGGATTATTAAATCTGGTTCAAAGTTTCTTTTTTCACATAGTGCTTCTTTTAGTTGGCTGTCGGTGGGTAGTCGAATTATACTTTCTGATCGAGGTGGAATATTTATTTCAAATTTATCCTGTTTCCTTGTAGGTATTTTTTCATCATCTGATGGTTGAATATGGAGTGGCAAAGTACAGTTACTTGTAATTAGCTGATTAGTAGATAAATCGATTCTTGCGTTCAATTGTTTTAACAAATCGAGTCCAATGAGTCCTTCGTAGTTGTCATTAAAATTGAATAAGTAGATTTTGTGCTTTTGATTTGTCTTGAAGGATCTTGGTAATGGTATATTAGCTACTTCATCATGAATTGACGTTGCATGTGCAGTGCTAATTTGGAAAGGTTCGTTGTAAATATATTCGGAGTAATACTTGTGTACGAAAGCGGGATTTAACAATGTTTTCATAGATCTAGTGTCAATCATGAGTTTTGCGTTGAGTTCCGGTAAGTATATGTAAGGTAGTTTAGGTGATGCCGAATTGTTAACGTATATTAGGTCAGGTTGTTGTTCGGGCTGGTCAGGGAAAAATCCTGTTCGGGGTCATTTTCTGATGCTGGAATCCAACTGTTGTCTTCTTCGGATTGTTCATAATAATTATATTCAGCGTCAGGTGCAAGTCCATAAGCGTTATCTTCTTCTTGTACTTCGGTTTCTACAGGTCCTTGATCATGGTAGAAAAGTTCTTCGGAAATGAAGTTCCTAGGTTGATTGGATTGTCGAATATAATATGGCTGTTTAATAGTACGCGATATATCCATAGGAGTAGGCTTCTCGAGAGGTTGGATATTTCGAGGCTTAAATACGTTGGTTCCTGTTGGTTTCTGGTTTCCAAAAACAATTGGTTGCGACGGGAACTGTTTTGCTGGGAATTGTTTTGTAGACGATTGCTGTGGTGGTAAAGCAGGAAGTGTCCTTATTGGTGCTGGAAAATGTTGGCGTTGTACTTGGAATTGTGGGTGAACGGGCTGCATCATTGGTCTATACTGCGTTTGAACCATTGGCATTGGTTGACGATGGAAGTAATAATTTTGCTGATTTGGCTGATTTGACTTCTGTGTCACATTTGGTTTGTGATGGGGTTTTGCAATGCTTTGATTGCTTGATTGCAAATGCCATACGTTTTGTTCTTCGTTAATATATTTAAGGGCATTTTCCATAGTGGTTGGTCGTTGACTCCGTATGAATGATCCAAGGGGGTTTCTTAATCCACTTAGAAAAGTCTTTAAAGTTAAATTGGTGTACAAGTCTCCTTTAACCTTAATTGTAGCTTCGTCTGTTGTGTTGGTACTTAAATGTGAAAATAGGGCGGCTCTCATTCTTATGCACGAGTTGTAAAAGTCGATTGGGTTTTCGTGATTTCCTTGTCTGAGGTGTAGTAAATCTTGAAGAAGGCTGTCTTCAAATCTTCGGTCGCCAAAATTGTTTTTTAAAATTTCTTTGAGTTCTTTATAACTTCCGATGGTATATCCTGCAGTTACTAATACGGCTTGTCCAGTTAGTTTGCTTTCGATGCCGGATAACAGAAGATGATTGATGTAATCTTCATTGTTGGCAGTTGAAAATTGATTGTAGATAAGATCGGCTGCTTTCAAAAATCTTGCAAGTTGAGTAGGATCTCCTCCAAACTCGGGAATGGTCTTTAAATATTCGAAATGGAAAGCTGGTACTGCCATTCTTCTTGTGTTTTGTCGTTCGAGTATATTCTGTTGTACAGCAGGTGTTTGTTGTATCGGCAGGTTTGGTTGCGTGGATGTGTTAGGAATTGCAAATGGATTTATAGCAAGGTTGGCTAGTTGATTGGCCAGGGTTACCTCAAATTCAAACATGGATTTTTATTTAGCGCATTTATTAATTAATTTATTGTTTCACAAGAGTATACAGGCATAAATTAAGTCAACGGACACCTGTAGTCTCGCTTATGTGAAACGGGAGTATTGTTTTAAAATATTAAGCGTTCTCCTTAGTTTTCGCAAGAGTATCTTTAGATCTAAATTCTTCTGAGAATTTTAAGATCACAAGGTAGCACTTGCCAAAATCAGAGCTAAAACTATATTATTATTAAGGTTTAGCAGTAGTTTAAATTTTATTTCACTTTGTTTTAAATGGCAAAACTTAATTCTAAAATTTTATCTTCTTGCTGCAAATTGATTAGCGACTTACATTAGTAGCAGGCAAATTTTCATATTGCTGTTTGGATGCTCCGCTTCGGCGATTCTTGTCCTCTGCGTCGCGGTGCTGTATTCCTCGGCTTTGGCGATTTTTGTCCTCTGCGTCGCGGGGTTGTGTGGCTCGGCTTCGGCAATTTTTGTCCTCTGCGTTGCGGGGTTGTGCTGCTCAGCTTCGGCGATGCTTGTCTTCGGCTGGGCTGGTCCACTTGGAAGCGATGTCCAGTCTTCACTTGGAACCGGGTTGGATTTTGTTCGATAGTAGACGAAGTGTTAACACACAAAATTACGCGAATTTGGGGTAATTTTCTACTATCCGTACGACTGCGCCAGAGATGTTTATTGATTGACGAAAAATAATAAAAAAAAATCTTTTTTATTCAATTTATTACCTTACGGGTTACAAAGCAAAAATACAATGTTTTATGCACGAAGTCTGCGATGCAACTGAACTACTGATAACAATTACGTGGGACATCCGTAAGACAAGATAAACCCATTATCAGCGTTCTCACATGTGTCGACAGATAATGCGTTTATGCAAGCACGTAATTAATACGTAACACTAGGTGTATAGTTTTTATATATGTATTTGTGTATTACAAAAGTAAGAGTATTGCATACAAGCTGCTAATTTGAAAAGCTTGAAAAGACGATGCTGTGAGATTTCTAAGAACTGTTGCGGTATGTATAAAACATATTTTTTAGAAATTGGTGATGGTAATGCACGTCTTCATTTATAGCCTTCTCAACTTTCAAATCCTAAATTGTAAAAATTGCCCCTGTATACGAAACTATCGTTATTCGTAGCTTTTTGTTACAATTTTTTTATTAGTTCTTAAACAATCGATTTTGAAGCATAAAATTGTAGTTTGGAATGTTTAATTGAATAGTCATAGCTTTACATATTAGTTCTGCGAAGAAATGTTAAATTTCTGAAGCTACCTCTTTTCTCTCAATTATCGTTACGTTTGCTTCGTTGGAGTTTTACAATTTCTTTCATCTTTATGTTATCGCTCTTGATTTTTTATTGTATTTTAGTTTCTAATATATTTTTTGGTATTGCTATGTTCTCATATATGTTCTATTAAATTCGTTTAAAATTGGCGTTTGTACAGTTTCTGAGTCTTGCTTCTTTCAGCTTCCTCATTCCTTCTGGAAGTTTATGTGTCACGGTGTACATTCTATTGTTTCCCTTTGACTTTTGCAACTATCTCATTTTCTGTTCCTAATATCTCTTCTCTAAGAGATTCTCTTCTCACTTAGTTGGTGATTCTTTTTCTTTAATATCTTAAGTTCTCTATCAGTCTTTTTTTAATTTTAGTTTTATTTTCTGCAACTAATATACCAATTTAGAACGTCCTCCACTGAATGTGTTTGCCCTTTTTCAGGTTTATGTAAATTTTAGCTCTTAGTAAACCGTAGTCCGTTTCAATATTGATCTGATCCACGACTGATATACCCTGTGCTCAGAGTTTACTAATTGAAAATACTAGGCCAATTTCATTGTTTGTTCTAAAATTCGGTACCCTCCATGTCCAAATTTGTTCTTTAAAAGAAATTTTGGTTGTAGAATTTGTTACATCCCATATAATTTTTCTCGTATTTTATTGTTTCTTTCCAAATTCGCCTACAATGTGTAGGGAGCGTAAGAGTACAATGTGCAAACCTTTCGCAAGATTCCTTTATTTAGGGAGACAGTTCGTCAAAGCAGCCATTTTAGGAAAAACAATAACAGAACATAAACAAGTACAGTCAGACCTCGCCGTTCGCGGCTTTGCGGTTCGCTGATTTGATTTTACGCAGGGCACCTCTGTGCTCCCTTTTCTTTGCCGTTCGCGGTTGGAATTGCCAACGTTAACTGTTTCAACTTTCACACACTAATGGTCGCTCTTATGAAGGCCACTAATCTGACGTTAACTTTAATTCGCTGTTAAAATAAACAAAAGCCAATAAAAATGTGTTTACTAATGAATAATATGTCATAGCGCCAACGTTTTGATAAGCTTTTGTTTATTTTAACAGCTGTTTAAAGTTAACGTCAGGTTAGTGACCTTCATAAGACCGGCCATAAGTAAATCAAGCAGACGTATGCGGTTTATGTCATGAACACCTAAATAACATTATTTATCACGAATTTGTAAACACACTTATCGAGCCTATTTCTTTGAATCTCTTATTACAAAATCGAACCTCAAATAAATTGTAAAATTATAACTGGAATAAACGAATGGACATTCGAGCTCTAGATTCAAGTGGCAGACTTATGTTACGTATGGAATTTTAGTTGAAACTTTACTGTCTTCTCCAGCGTTTCTGCCGAAAATTCAATTGAATTTACTTTTTACAACACGGAAAACCATGTCGTCAAAGCTTGAAGATTCTGCTTCAGATTTGCCAGACACAAAAAAAGCAGAAAAGTTTTGGTTTTTTGAAGTTGCATAATATAAATAATGATAATAGAATGAGCCTTAGCATATAGTCTATGCCAAGGCTCAAGTGTGACAAGGCATTTTTACTTGTACCTTTGCTTTTTAATTTTTCAAAGCTTAAAGCCTCGCCCCGACAAAATTGTCACCAACCTGTCAACTACACAAGAATATTACTAATAAGTTACACAAGAATATTACTAATAAGGCTCAGATGCTTTCTGCGAAAGCATCAATAATATTCTTGTGTAATTGACAGGTTGCTGACAGTTTTGTTGGTACGAGGCTTTAAGCAAGCGCGTTGAAAAGTTACAAGCGCTTTCTTCTCTCAGTGTGAAGTAAAAACGCAAGCGTGCGGAGTACATTCGTTTATGCAATAGATGCACATTGCTACAGATTTTGTTCTAAAGTACAGCTTCTTTGTTCAGGAGTCTAGGCTGCGTACGGTATGACTTTTATTCCATTTGATGCAGTAAATATATTCACTTAGTTTTTCGGTTCTTGTAGTTAGTTTTCCTTAGTTCGGCCATGTTTTAACATTATATGTTGTAATGTAAAAAGTCCGTTTTCACATTGTTCATCTGTCTATTCAAATCTTTCTAGCAACGTACGTATTTGAATCTTTCCAGCAACTTAAGTATTTTTATTTTATGCACAGGATTATTGTTATATTTTTCACTTTTTACAGAATGCATTTGTAATTAAAAGTTTCCAGTAGTACATACAATCCTATTCAATGTTCATAAGCATTTCGAAAAGTTAGAAGCATTCCAGTTTTTCACCGTTTATAAAAGAAATACACCCGCATTGGGGAAGCAAATGTTTAATCTTAAGAGATTTCGGATTTATATACACGAAAAACATGAAAATTTGAATAATTTTCTTTTAAATATGCATAATTAGCTATATACACCTCCTACACATTTAATTCAAAAAGAAGTATCTAATTATGATCAAGTAAGAAATTGCTATAAACGGTTTACTATAACAAATTAGTATAAACAGCTAAACAATACATTATGAAACCAAAAATAGCAATAGTTAATAAAATCTTAATAATTAGTTAATTACACTACTAATATAAATAAACGTCTCTCATATTTCATATTATTATAGGAAATTATTAAAACATGTTTTGTAAAATACAAAATATGGTTGCACATGAAAACCACAAAATTGAACAAGTTAACCTTTATAGAACTTTTGAAGAAATAAACGAAAACATGCACCTATTGTATTTTATATACATAAAATCGTTAAAATATACAGCTTATAATATTAATACCATTCAATTCCATTTCACAGAAGATATACATAATCAACATAACAATATTGCGGAATATACTGGAATGTATATGCAATAAGGTCGGCCTCTACACTGAGCTCCAACTTGTTTATGCAATGAATTGCATTTTTTTAAATTGTAACTTCATTTAACAGGACCCAATGAACAATTCGCGCATAGTAATTTTATCTCCTTTCTTTGGGATTTGAAGACTGTCATCACTTACACTTTACGCCTCTTTTCCATTCTTCCATGCATCCTCTTGTAACTATCTCTCTTTCTCTATACATTAGTTGCATGATTCTTGTGGGTGTCTTATTGAGCCCTATTACTGTTAGTAATATTTCGCACACTCTGGTTTTCGGTACAGTCATGAGCTCCTCCTAGTCCAGTTGCTTTGATGTTTTTTATTTCTCTTGCAGCTTCCCACACTACTTCCAACGTGATCTATTGTTTTTGCTGGCTTGCTTCAAAAGGTACTTCTATTATCGGGCTATCTTCGTCATTATATCTGTCTTCTTTAAAAGTTTATCGAAATATTTTGTATACTCTACCAAGGTTAGCTGCTCCATTTCTATATATCTCCTTTACCATTTTGTGTTTCTTGTCTGTGCCACTTTTCGTTTAGCTTCATTATTAATGTCTCCGTATTCCTCTCTTTGTTCTTTTCTGCTGATAGATAACGATCTTCCATAAGCGCGTTTTCTTTTTTATAAGTTGTTCGAGTTCTTGATTAATTTGTTGCGTTTTATTGTCACATTTTTCTTCGGACACTAAGGATTCTCTTGCTGCTTTCTGGTAGGCTTCCTTAATGTGTTTATACTTTTCGGTTCGGTTGCTTCGGTGATTTTCAATTATTAGGTTGTCGAATCTTTTATCATACATGTACCTTATATTACGGTCTCGTATTAAGTGCAACTTCTACCTCGGAATTGAAATTTCAAAATGTGCTCTAATCAGAACTTTAACATCTTCTATCAAGTACCGAAGTTTTTGTTTTGTTATAACACATCCTATTATTGATTTATGGCCTTTGCCTTCATTTTGTCACTTATACCTCATATTGACTGCACATCTGTATCACCCTCTCTCATTTTTCATTTACTTGTTTTTCCCATACTGTTTTTTTTCTTTTTTCTAACTCTTCCATTTAACTCTCCAATTACAAATACTTCTTTCCTGGCGGGTACGTGTCTAGTTGTTGCTGCAGTTCTTCGTAAAACGTATCTTTCATTTATGCACTTGAACTAGAACTTGAACGGAAATACTTGGTTTATGGGCCTGTGCGTGCGCGAAAGGCTTACTAAACTCCGGAATGAAACACTATTTTAAGACCGTAGAATAGTTTACCACAGTGCAAAATGCTTAGTTCTGATCATACTCACCGAAGATTGGGCTCTAACCGATAAAGCAGATTGAAAGCACTGTTAATTGTAACTAAAAGGACGAACGTCTCTTTCCAAAATCGCAGTCCCGTTACGATTGGGCGTTAGTAAAATGCCGTTAGGGCTCATGTACAGTTAAGAATGACATTTAGAGATTTTGCCGCTAGTCGCAACCCTTTGTCCAGCGTGGTTAGCGAGCTGAAACGAAACGAAACGAAAATTCCGTTTCTGTGATCGCCAGATGGTTGATATTACTCCTTAAGAAAATTGTAGTTTAAATTAATCTTTACGTGACTACTTTAATGTTTCTAATGTTTTAGAGTTTATTCGTCAAACTGGTTCGGCTTATTTTATTTGATTTATTTTAAAGAATATCTTAATTTACTTTAAATTTCATTGGACTTCAGCTTTGCCTTCTAAAACCATACAATGTTTATAATAGGTAGCAATATTACACTGGTGTTCCAGGTTTTCTCCATAACTATTATTATAGTTAGGAGAATATTAGTGGCCATACCCAATTTCCTTTTCTAAGCAGAGTTCTAATGAGTTACCACTATTTTCCGAGTTTCTCAACTTTTACGTTCTCTACCCGCCAGAGATTATACTGCCAATGGCTCTTGTGCATTGGCGATAGTAATTCTTTAACGCAAAATGCAGGTACTTAAGTCCGGAGTCCTTCCATTCACAGATTCACCGATTAAAGTTTTCCGGACTTTTAAGCACGCAACATGTAATTTGCAATTATACCTCATTATTCATCATATCACGAGTCAATCCATTATCCAGTTTACATGGATACTTATAATAACAAGAACGGGTCGATTTTTCCGCTTGCGTTCACGACTTTAATCGCTCATACTTTTGCAGCTCCGCGGTTCTGATATATGCCGACATTTGCAACCCTGTTCAATCATGTACGACGCTAACCTTCGAAATAATAAATGGCCGAAGAGCCGCATCCCGTATTTATAGCGATGCCGCTGTAATTAAGACAATAACACGCTTTTCTCATCATTAATCCACACGTATTTATTCGCCATCACGTAATTCGTGAAATCTTGATTTATAACGAGCCGGGGAGATGGATGGATTAATAAATTGTTCTAATGCGAACAATTTTGCCGGGTGGGAGTGTTGCTTGGCACTTGCAGTAAGGAACGCAATTCCATCGTGGACACGATTATATTGTTGCTTTTGCCTTTGTGGCTTTGCACATACGTTAGAATTTCCTCGAAACGTAATTTTCCTACAAGAAGGACTGGGGTGATGGTTCAACTATAAAGTGTACACAAATTTAATTTGCAATATATTTGAAGAATTATCTCCATTCGTATAAATTTAGTGATCGAAACAATATAAAGATTGTTGCTAAACTCTTGACACACATTATTTAAAAAACCCCTACAATACTTTCTTCAATGGAACAAAACCGTAGAAGTTATAATGTGGTAAATTCAGAATGTAAGGCACCCGAACAAATCCGTGTAATTTGTATAGGCGCCACCTAGTGTTATTGCCAGAAATTATATGGAAATATTGAAAATCCCACCCGGCGGCAGGACGTATACTCAGCTTGGACCTACTTTGCATCGTAAATTTGGGAATGTTTATCTTACTTCAAGAATTCGAATAACTGAATTTCGCTTCATAAATTAATTACACAGCTTTCAAGTTGAGAAATATTTAAAATAATCACGCATTTATGATCGGCCATCTCTGAAGGAAGGAAGTGTAACGAACAAACCTAAGAATGTTGCATTCTCGTAACGTCAGGTCTCACGATAAGAAAACCCTACAGGTGTTTGCTTGTGGTGTAATTGTACAGGGAAACAGAGATTGGCGATTTTTTCACTATTTTAAAACATGCATCGTTTAACTTGGTGTTCAAAAGTGAGTTTCTTGTGGCTTCCCCATAAAAATTAAATTAAAAGCTAATAAATGCCCGTTTTCCAATTATAAGAAGTGTTTTTCAACTTAGTACTGTGTCATGTTTAAATTGCAGAGTTTTTGCTTTAATTCCTGTCACCTTTGCAGACGGCATAAAGTTTGAGGTACATCGAGTTAAGCTGGTGGGTCCAGGAGCTAATGTGTTGGAGGCCTGTAAGCCTGAGATAGAAGCATTCATCGTAGATTGCTGCGAACGGGCAAAGGACCTGGTTGGAAGCCGAAGAAAACGATCGGGCTACACGCGTTGCTTGGCGATGCATCAATGGGCTTGCACAACAGGCCCAACGAGAACAATGGGGCCCCATACGTCGCGAAAATTGCATAGGACCCGATAAAGGCTTAAATCCATCGCAGAGCAGAATATTGAGGTTAGAAAGCTGTTTAAACTAAAATTTAAAACAATGAATTTTCTATTGAAAACTCAATTTCGAATTTTTGGGGCGAATCCAATACTTCCTTTATTGTAAAAGGACGTAATTAAATCCTTTCAAATAAATTAACGAAAAAAATCTCGATTTATCTAAATAGAGCCATTCCAATTATTCGAATTAAGTCAAGATTCCATTAGAATCGCAGTTTACCTAAAAAAACTTCTGATCGTGATCCGAAATTGTATCAGTTGAGTTTTTCCAAACTTACTGGCCTCAACAATAATGTTAAAAATCGTAAAGAAGCATGGGCCCCGTTACAAAGCTTCCCAGGGAGTGGCAATATTTTTTCGATATTGGGATAAGGCCATTAATTTCACAGAGGGTCTAAAAAAGAAACACTTGACGCGCACCTAAAAATGCTATTAGATTTTAAAAAATATAAAAACAGAGTGCTACAAGATTTGGAGAAAATTTCTGTGTCACCAACACGTTTTGTGATTCTAAATAAAAAATAGTGGGTATTTTATTTGTAAAAATTGCACTCACAAGGTACATTCAGATATGAGAAATAATAAAATCATTACGTTTTTTTACTACATCTTTACTTTATGGTTTGGGCATCCAATGGCACAAAATAATGAAGCGTTAGTAATAACAATACACAATAATGCTGACCCAAAATTAATGAACAAATAAAATAATAGACGCAAGAAATATACATACCGTATAGATGAGATCGAAGTCACAAATAAAGAACAGGATACACAACAATCTAACAGTAGTAACTCAGCCAGGGAATGAATAAGACTAACTTGAGACAGTAATGTATTTAATTTAAATATTTGCAAACATTTCGTGCAGGTGCACTGGGATTTGGCGAGTCATTGAATTTATTACTTGAACGTGCCTAGACACAAGAAAATAAAACATCCGTCGGCCCTTAAAGGCGAAAAAAAAACGGAAATCTAAATATTACTTTGTATCGCGCTGAGTAACAAATTCATAGAGGCCTCTCATCTGAATATTTCGATCATCGGCTTATCTCGGCTTATTCAAAGAATCGGTTCTGTAAAGCGATCGGGTCCTTAGGGCGAACAAAAGAATAAATAAATCGTTGCTATTGTTACGCACACTATCTAATATTATTACACCCTATGAAAGTAATTTCTGTGCGGTGAGTTCTGATTGCTCGGTGGTCAGCGCGTGGCGCGCGTACTAGGCAATCAAGATGAATGGAATGGTGGACTATTTTTGGAAGAAATCCAGGGTAGAACAAGCGCCCCCACTTGCCCCCCATGTAACAGCGCCCATGTAAATAAGTACTTTTGATGCTAGGTATGCACAGAGTTTTGTGTAATACCTTCTGAGATTATTAAAAAGATAACGATAAAATTGCAAATTTATTATTATCAATGGGTTTTCTATTTTTTTTACTCTGGGAGGGGCAATAATTTACAATTGCCAATATCAGTTCTATCTGCAAAAGATTTTTAATATCAATGAATATATTCTTTCCCTTAAAGTGTACTTATATTTTGTAAGCAGGAAAAATAACTACAAAATATAATAAGTGGAGACCATAAAATTGTTTTGGCTTAAAACAGCATCAATATTAATCTTTTCTCTTTTACATTTCGACAATATAACAAAGTACAGGCAGACCTTGCCGTTCGCGGATTTGCATTTCGCTGATTTGATTTTACTCGCGGCACTTATGTGCTCCCTGTTCTTTGCCGTTCGCGGATTGCTTTGACGTTCGCGCGTTTGCGGATGGAATTGCCAACGTTAACTGTTTCAACTTTCACACACTAAGTAAATAAAGCAGACGTATGCGGTTTATGTCATGAACACCTAAATAACATTATTTATCACGAACTTGTAAACACACTTATCGAGCCCATTCCTTTGAATCTCTTATTGCCAAATTGGACCTGAAATAAACTGTAAAATTATAACTTGAATAAAAGCGGCGTTTTTATCATTTATGTGTTTACGTGCGCATCGCGGTTTTGCGCTTCCCGGCATTTTTCTGGAACGTAACCCCCGCTAACGGCGAGGTCTGCCCGTAAGTTTAAGCTACCCATTTTGATTATGAAAAGCTAAGAAAATGAAACATATCACGCAATTTGCAATATTACTGCATTAGCTACATTATCTGTAATACAATACAAATGCATTATAAAGTAGAAACACCATCCCGTAGTAGAACTGATTTTTTTATGTTCCGCTCCAACGAGTTCCAAAACATGACGTTGATTGGCAGACGTTATGTTTTGGAACTCGTTAACCTATGTGATCCCCGCAGTATCTATGCCACTGTAAGTTCTTCCAATTTATGAAATTACTTGTTAAACTGCGCCCATATGCTTCAGTAGCTATTTCAAAAGCTGACTTGTGCGTAATAATGAAATGGGGACCTATAAGCAAAGCTTGTTTGTGTTTTTTTGTCTCTCCACAAAAATCCCAATTAATAGATAATAAATACCAATTTATCTAATTACAATGTCGTGGTTAGGCCGCAGAGGTTTTGTTTTAGTTCTTGGTGTATCTGCAGGTGGTAAAAGTGTTGATGAATGTATCGTGTCAAGCTGGTGTTTTGGGTGCCGAGTTGATCCAGGTCCAAGACCTGGAAGCCTGGAGTATTAGCTGTCATCGTGCACTAAAGTGGATTCCTAGCTGTGGGAAACGGACCTGAGTTTGGAGCTTAAAGCAGGATCGAGCTACAGGATCGCTTTGGAGAGTTACAAGCGGCTTGCACGGCAGGCCAACCAAGAATAAAGGGACCTATCCAAAACATGACGTTGACCATTGGGATCTCCCCCCCCCCCCCAGTACTTATGCCACTGTAAGTTCTTCCAATTTATGAAATTACTTATTATGCTGCGCATATACTTCAATACCGCTATTTCTAAAGCTGATTTGTGCGTAATAATGAAATGCATGTTTTTCTGTCCCATACATATATGCTGTACGTTGGAATATAGTATTTTCGATGTTTCTGAAGTAGATCTTTCGAAAAGTTACATGTACAACACGAGTTTCTAATTGAGAATGCTTAAAATTGCCCTTTCACCAATGTTATCAAAATGTTGAACAATCTTAAAAACAACGGTAACCTCATTTTTTCTTGGCCGTGTTCGTTTCCTTTTCATGGTATAAGTCGTCCATACGACAGAAGTGGCCATACCACAGTATCGTCTCCAATAAGTAAATTCAGCTAATTCCACTCATTCCATACCCATACGCCAGTGTTGCCTCGGTAATAGTTTTGTATGTGATTTTCTTTATTCTCTCCGTCACACTTGCTTATTTCACAGAACTGGATGTAGTGCCTTATTCATACTGCATATTATATTCTTCTATAAGTTGGATTAACATACATATATGCTATATTCGGTATGTCTTCAGTGTTCCAATCATAGCTCCATCGAACTATGTTTTCTTGACAACGGCTTTAGAGCAGTATTAAAATAGATTTTGAATAATGGAGGAGAGGGTCCTTTTGTTGCTGAGAAGAATGCTGCAATTGAATTACCGCACGTAATAGCAGCGTGGTTTTTTCTATATAGAGCGTCTGTGGCTTTTTTGTATATTTTGGTAACGACTCTTTCTTTCATAGCAACCCATAGTTTCTGGAGATGTAGGCATTTAGTAGCTTTATAAATGTCATCTCTTCTCTGCCATCTGTTTCAGTGTAAAGATCTAATGTTCCTGTTCGAAAACCACCTTTTCTTCTCTTTGAATTTCTATTGAATTCTGGATTTTATTACCCTTCCGAATAGTCTTCCTACTGATGATGCTTTAATAATCCCTCGATAATTTTTGTATTCAGTTCTAGTTTCTTTTTAGAAATGGAATTTATGTATGACTTCTCCCATTCAAATGGAATGTTGTCTCCAGGTAAACACTTATTTTTTGTCGCAAAAGTCCCTTATTGACAAACGCTATAAAATAATATCGTTGCAATCCTTGCATCATTAGTAATCATTTTCATTCAGTGTCTACAACAAACGGTTTTTCTTACTTTCGTAGTCTTCAGCTTTGTGTAGTCGTTTCTTAGGATTTTGCTGAATTGTGCCTCCATCCGTACATGGTTCATGAGCAATGGGTAGCTTAGCTCAGGTAAAGAACCTTTATTAACTCAAATCGAATTGACTAATTTTACTGGTTTTAATTATGCTCTTTATTATCACGCAAACTGTAAAATTTATTAGCGTACGCTCATCCTCAAAAGCATAATAAACCTGAAATACCCCGGTAGCATATGCGTGCAGCCAAACTGGAATTCTTCGGAAGCGACGTTCCTCGTGCTGGCATTCCTCGATAACTTGATGTAATAGCGTTGACGGCCGCTGAATTCCTCTCGATATAATTATGAAATATGATTTTGTAAACATTGCCCGGACTCTAATTGAAAAAGTTACTGCGTGTTTATCCAGCTTTATCTAATTGAAAATCAATTCCGACGATATTTATGCGCTGCTTGTCCAAATTGGTGTTTCGAGGTTT
The DNA here is from genome assembly GCA_940337035.1 of Agriotes lineatus. NCBI lineage: Eukaryota > Metazoa > Arthropoda > Insecta > Coleoptera > Elateridae > Agriotes > Agriotes lineatus. The sequence goes on from CALNHX010010476.1 coordinate 30,541, forward strand.
GTCGGATAATTTGGACTAATTCTCCTTTTACGATATCAGATTAGGCTCGATTACTTCTTTATTTGAAAACGGTTTCACAAGCAGAGCTTTTGGCCGGCTTTAATTTACAGATGGTGCACCTTGGAATTAATTTGGGTTTTAGATTAGCACCAATTTGATCGTATCGGGATGTTATTTCACTGCTCCCCTACGTTAGCTAATAAATTCCTATAACAAAAAATTGGCACAGCGCTTTTGTAAGAATTGAGTCAAGGAAAATGCAATTAATGGAAAATTTGAGCAATATTACGATTGAACTTGGCTTGCCTGTAACGAAAATCCCAACAAGTCATTAATGAGGAATAAAGCTTATTCCAACATTAAAATGTTCCAGTGCCTGTTTAGAAAAGTGCTTTACAATTCAAGATGTCGTAATAGCAGTGCATGCAACAAAAATTATTGTATTCTTTCAAAAATATAAGCGCATCACTAAATCAGCCGTAGTTGCTCAAATGGCCATACATGAAAATTTGAGCACGCCAAATAATTATAATTAATTCCATTTCCACAATGATATAACAAAAAAGCAAAAAATAACAAAATTAAAAAAAATGTGGTAATTAATTGACTCTAATCTCAAACGGTTGGGTTGTTACATCCTGCCAATTTATATTATATAATTGTTTGATAATATACTGGCTTCTTTATAAATTGTTCTGATTTTTATTCAATCCAATCGTTCTTAGACTACTTATTTAACTAATGGGATCACTTTGTACAGAATTTTTGATCTGATGGGAAAAACTCAATTGTCAAATTATGACGGTCTAACCGCACATGTTACGCAGAAGAACAAATCAAAGTTGGCTTAATTTTGAAAAAAGTACGTCTACTATTACGTAACATTGCGTTGCCTAGGTGATATTACCTAAGTAAATAAACGCCACTTTAAAACAAAACACTCAAGGGAAGCTACCGAAAATAGAACTCGCCAAAAAACTATACCGAAAATTCACTCTGCCAAATTTTAGAATAAACGGTTTTCCGGCCATGATATTTTGCTCTGCGATGGATATTAGGCCTATACCGGCACTCCAGCAATCCCAGCAATGAATGAGTCCTTTTATCCTCGGTTGGGCTACCGTTCAAGCCGCTTGTAACTCGCCAAAGCAATGCCCGTAGCTCGAACCTGCTCTCAGCTCCAAACTCAGGTCCTTTGCCTACAGTTAGGGCTCTACTGTACCATGAAGGCTCCTACTGCAGGGTCATAGGTCCTGAACCTCGAACAACTCGGCATCCACAACACCAGCTTAACTCGATGTACTCATCAACACCTTTACCATCTGCAAAGACGCCAGGAATTAAAGCAAAACCTCTACAATCTAACCACGAAACTCCACTAATATACACTTCTTGTAATTTGATAAATTAGAATTTCATATCTTTTAATTGGGCTTTTTATGAGCAGCCAAAAAACCCAGACAAGCTTCGCTTCTGACCCCCCAGTTGTTTTTGTTTACATTGTTCTTACTTTAATATTATAAAGTCAAAGCCTGCCACGATTACATTTTCATATTCAAGTCAAGGCTAACCCTATTTTTAATATAGTTTAAAATTCAGATTATTTTAAGGCTCATGCTATTTTTTTACAATTGGAAATTCAAATTATCACAACTATGGAAGATTATTAAAATAATATTTGAAATGCTTGAATTATTTTTAATTCCTATTATAACTGTATTAACTTAAATTGTAGGCCTGCTTCGCTCCAGGTCAGGTGTTAGCCTTTATTATAATGCACTAGGTGAATCTTTGGGAAATGGAGCTCTCCTAAACTCTTTAGCTTCAAACTGAAACCTTGTTTTACTTTAATGTCAGTATTATAAAAAGAGTGTCATTACGTTCTAATAACGTTTCTACTGTATAGTTTTTGATCATTTCCTATACGTAGCTAAAATAATTACACCTATTCAGATTTAGCATTAACACTGATACTGCGTTTATGTGAGTGCTTATACAAGATTTGCCTAGCTGAGACGAATTTTGAGGTCTCCCCCATAAGAGAAGGCTAAGCGCATCTTAACACATCGACTGCATTGAGATCAGCTTAATTGTGAACCAGTAATTACAGCATGCAGTACCGTGAGGTCACCGTTAGGGAAGTTTTCCCCCTGTAATAGGGGATAATAGCTTGATAACTGAATAGCTTCGGCTGTCTGCTAATTACTGCACCTGTAATAATATGTGCTTGCTATAACGTTTTAGGTGTGCCATTGTGTCTACCTATACTGTGTACAGTTATATGCAGTTACAGTTTCAGTTACACAACCACAGTTAACGCAGTAATCCATACTTCGAGGTCCTCTTGACGTCTGACCGTCTTATTCTGAGTTGGGGGACGCCACCTACATCTTCTAGCGAGAATATTCGACAAAGTGGCGCCCGACGCCGACGTACCTACCGAATTGACATTAGGGAGTTACAACGACGCTTTCAGAGTGAAACTTCAGCCGAGTCCAACTGAAGCTAGCTTGATTACTGGTCGAAAAGTGCTTTTAGAGTGTAACACACTAGAATAGAGTAAATTTCTAAATGAGTTATATAGGCACTAAAACCGGGCGTTAATAACTGAAGTAACTGAGCATACGTAAAATATACTCCACAAAAGAAAATTGTAATATCTGAAAGGGCAATACAAGGAGCCATATAATTAGAAACATTTCCGAAATCTATTACGTAAATAATGACAGTAATAATCAGTAGTCGGATAGATTTTAACAATCAACAGCAAAGTTTCAAGTATAGAAAGCCACATATTTTGTAAGTACACAATACTTATAATTTAAATAACCAGGGTTTATGCACTAAGGGCCGGTTGCAGAAAGCAATGTTAAGTCTGGTGTTAGCTAACGTCGAGTCAAAGTAAACAAAATCGCATCAAATTTTGTTTACTAATGTATTAGTTACCATAAGCATTTGAAATTTGATTAGTTTTTGTTCACTTTGACGTCGCGTTAGCTAACGCCAGACTTAACATTGCTTTCTGCAACCGGACCTTAGTCGATTAGGGCCGGTTTTACAAACCAAGGATAAAGTTATCCGGGGAATAAATACCCTAGAAACGGTTGCTGTTGTTACAGCAACCGTTTCTAGGCCCTAAAAAAAAGCTTTAGCGGCAAGAATTATAATAATATAGTATGAGAATGGCAGTTACCCGCCACGCTAATAAAAACTATAGAAGCTATTAAGCCGTATACAAAGATAGTTTAGACCGACATCGACAGTGTGGAAAACTGGAAAGGAAGGTTGAGAAGGAAAAATATTCAAATTACGTGTTACGCAAACGACTCTATACTTATTTCCGAAATCAAAAATGAACGTCAACAGTTTTCGTTGCTCTTGGAGACAACAGCCAAAGCATGTAATATGAAGATAGTAAAAGAAACCCAAAACGATAGCGCTACTTATTTATTGACAACGAGAGCATAAACCAAGTTATGTAGCTGAATAAGCTATGGGACCACATAAACCGAAATCAGAGAACATATAGAAAACGCCAGATGATTGTTAAAATGTCTCAATTGTACTACCTGAAAAAGCAAAGACCAGACTCTATGATAGTATCGTAAGATCTATTATGTCATATAGTTCCAGAGAGCAGCCAGTGACATCAATAGTAAAGTAAGTGTTATAAACAACGGAAATGGCAGTCTCAAAAAATATATAAATAGTTCTAGGCTAAAGGGAACAGACACTAGTTATGAAGGAATCAAACAACAAAACAAAACTTACAGCAAAAGTAAATGAAATGAAGTTAACTATTAGCGACAGAAACAACGTTCTTATCGTGAAAATTGCAATATACTGCAATGAACACTTTTAAAGCCTCTAAAATTATAATAGCATTTCAAATATTATTTCGCAAAATATTTTATAAATGTGATAGTTTTATTTTTCTAATTGTATGAATAGCATTGACTTTGAATTAATAATTTGTAAAAGCTGTATTAAAAATAGTATTAGCCTTGATTGAAACATAAAATGTAATGCGAGCTGGCTTAAAAATAATGAATAACAATGCGAGAATGGAAAACACAAGAAGGGGGGCTTCCCTACAAATAATCCATTTAAAAGTGATCATAATTAATGCAGTATCTTGTAGGTAAGCTGTAGAGGGTTTCTTTGATTCGTTGCACCCCTACGGGAGTGTTTAAATGTGTAGTACGTCAAGTGGTAGCTATGTTGATATAGAAGATCTGGAAGAATAGCAAGGTTAGTATAGCCGTGGAAGCAGATACGAGGCAGCGACACTGGTGCTGATCAGTGCGCAGCCCTGGGAACTGGGGCAAAGACGAAGGTACAAGCTTCCGGCGACATTCAAAGGTATCGGGCTTGTTACAGCAGGGCAACAGGCAAAAAGAGGAGCCCCCTGTCCATCGCGGGACTTGCTGTGGGGACGGCTGGTGTCCTATTTTCGATAAAAAAACTAAACAAGGTCAGGAAGTTATTCTAAAAATAGAATTTGGGGAAACTTTCAATGTGGCGTCGGGTTTTGCACTTTTCCGGAAGAAGCGGGTCGTGAGCTTTTTTTATGGCGTCTATTTACTTTTTAATACAAAGCCAAGTTCTTTTGAAAAATTGTAAGGTTGGAGCGCCATGCTTGTAAAGTTGTTCCCATCAGTTAAAATATCTAATTTTGTAGTGGTCCCATTGTATAAACAAGCGGCTAAAGCGATTACTTTTAAATATCATAAAAATCACGATTGCAAATGTATTGCCTATATTTATACATTCAACCATAATTGCTAGGATGTAGAAACCCAACCCTTTGAGATGATAAGAGTCTTTTATTTAAATAAATAATAACCACAACAATACAGACTCTCAGCAATTAAAACGAGCACTGATAGTCCCAAGGAAAACTGAAGAGATGGCCTGCGAAGGCAGAGATAAAGAAGAAACAAAATTGCTGTTTGAAGGCACTGAAGGCATTGGTTTAATTATATAACACTAAATGTTACATTTATTATTTAGCCCTCTTTCACTCTTCATTAGGAAGAACTGATCGAGTCGTCAGGGAAGCTGAGCATATTTATAGTTAGCAGTCAAATTTTGATTAAAGGTAGAATAGAATTGCACCAAATCCATAACACTATTAGGTAAACAATGATTATGAATATAATATTATAAGATTTTAGAAGAAAATTTTTTCCTTGTTTCCTATCAGGAGTAAAACGTGGGCGATGGTGGAATTATAGGGAGATGAAGAGAAGGCCATTAAACAATGTTGCATGGTAAAATAAACAATGCTGTAGGGTGGCTATAGTTCAATAGGATCTAATCATCAGCATCTATGATGATGCGAAGTTTCTAGGTGTGTTAACTAGAACTGGCGGTTCTGTAGTTAAACTTCTTCTTGTTCTTCTCATGGAATTACAATTCCTCATGCTCGAAATCCGGCTATCCTATTATTATTATATAAGTTACTACTGGCTTTACCAAGTTTTTCTAAATTTCTAGTTTTGTTTTGTGGCTCAAACGTTTGCCCCTTAACACGGTTTTTTAAACATGGTAGGCCATTTATATTGTTTATTCTGAACTTAATTTGGTCGTGGTAAACCTTTTCTTCGTTTAGGGCGCCTGGTCTGGTAGCCAGATTTCTGAGGGTAGTGACGATGTGGTGTTGCTTTCCTTACAATTGCTTCCTGGTCCTAGTTAACCTACAATGTAAAAAAGTAGTAAACCAAGTGCAGGAAGACCGGCAAGAAAAATGCCTACTCTACTAGCTGTTAGTAGATGTAATGCAATTCGATACCTACTTGTATTTCTATCAGTTGGAATGCTGGGAAAGCAAATTCCAGATGCTGTTAAAATATCCTATAAAAAGTTGCAGCGGTAATACTGTACTGAAGCAGCTCTTACTTCTTTGCTGAAGATAGTACAGAGTCAGATAAAGCCCAGATTTGCGGTGAGTCCACACACGTACGGTGGGCAACTTGATGGGCTTGTCACGTCGACGTATGTGATTAGGTGCGTGTTGGCCTGCAATCGGCGCGGCTCGCTTTGTGCATTACCTTATTACGCATTAAATTATTATTTACGGCTACTTGCGGTCTCGGTACGCAGCATTAGCGTGCGATTTAGTGCTCCATAAAGCGTAACAGGAGACAGGTTGCGTCACTCGGATATGCTAAATTCCGGTAACCCAATTGCGCTGTTGCAAGCGGCGCGCCTTTATTTACCTGGCACTCGAAATTTTCGGTAAAAAATAGGGCCGCACGCTTGGAATTCTGGAAAAGTTGCTCGAATACGCAAAGAAGTCAAACTGGACGGAGTTTTTATTCGCGGGCGCCCGAAACATTTTAATGGATCCGCTCGGTTACGGAATCGCCACAATTAAGGCCGGCGATTAAAAAGCGACGCTGAGGTGTTATAGAACCTCTTTCGGCACACGGTCCGAAAAAAATTCGACCACGAAAAGACGAGGAAACGACCTGTTGCATGTAAGGCAACGAGTTTCCTAAGATTGATTGATCACTGGGGCTTATCTCGATGGGCTATTAAAAAATGACCATTAATAATAATTAATTGTACAAACTGTTATTACTCTAAATAAGTGATTATTTGACTCCATTCACGAAGGATTTGCATAAATTAATGAGATTAGGTTTAGAAAAATATTAATGAGGCGGCTTCAATTTATATCAGCGGCTTTAAATCACAACTGAAAAAACGCTCAGTATTTGAGTATTATCAGATTATCACATACTCGTACTGCCGTCTTAAGGTATTAGTGCAATATGCAAAGGTTTGTTTTTCGAATCTACACGAGAGAATCTCATTCAAGTTAACAGATATAATATCGGTTAAGCTATTTTAAAAAGAAGTTTGATTTAACCCTCAAATAAGTATCTGAAAAATATTGAAAATTTGGTTCCCCGTTTATCAGTACTCTATTTAAAAAAAAACTTTTGAAATTTCTTTAAGAAGGATTAACTTAATTTCAGAAGAACATGGAGATAAAAAAAATGTGTAACCTTTTGAACTATGTATCTAAAACTTGTGCAAACCACATCATATTTTATGAGTAGTGGATAATTCAATTTCTCTGATTCTAGCAGTACACAATATGTTCACGTTTTTCTTCATTTATGGTCTATAATTTGAAATTGCTTTGCTACCAATTATATTTAATGTTTTCGTATAAATACACCATGGAGGTAAATATCAGAAGTGAGAGCTCAATAATAGATCAAAGCCTAGTTCTAGAAGATAGTATAAGCAGGGTAACTGACGCAAAAGTGAAAAGAAGTGCATACATATTTAGCGAGTACTTGTTGGTGATGATAGAAATAGAAGAAAATGATGAACCAGAAGTGAATTAGAGTGAATGAGAAACAGTTCCATTTTATAAACTACAGCAGGCAATTCACCGATTCGTATTTCGAAGCGATACATCTTGATAAGGTAGGAAGCGTACATCAAAGTTGGCATACATTTAATTAAATTATAACAAAAGCAGCAGAAAGGGCAGTGGCAATAAACGAATGGGTGGATATGCAAATAAACAGGAAAGAAAACTATACTTGGTATAAAAAGTTAGCTATGCGGCATATAAAACGCAACAACGCTAAGTTAAAATACTAGCGAGAGACGCAACGATCACATCTAGGAGAGAATTTGTAGGGAGTATGGGGAGAGAGAAAACAACTGAACTATAAAGTAATACACAATTTAAGCCATGAAAGAGATTATCAACTCACGTTGTTCGCGCTAAAAGCTACGCTTCTTCGTTCTCCTATTTTTCATAATTTCCGCGCCGTGATTATCGTCTCTCCGCATCTGTACCCTTGCAATATCTGAAGCTGGTAAATGTCTACCTTCAGCCCTCATCCGCCCTACGGCATGAGTCTTGTGGTATAAGAAGTATAAGAGCTCGCTCTTTCCTTTTGGCGTGTGTACTTATATTTGTGATATTTTAGAACTGTTCTCCCTTAGCCGTTCTTTCATGTCGTGAGTTTGTAGTTTTGTGACCTCTCTTTTAGGATTACATGCTCGTTATCTTCATCCTGGCGCTATCGGTTCTGTTGCTCTTACGTTCTGGAGTCGTTTCTCGTTTTACTGTTGAGGAAGGTCTCCGCTGGTTGCTACTCGTATGAGTTACCGAATTGGACTTGCTTATGAACTTTATTTTGCTATCACGAGTTGCAATTATTGCATTGGTATTCTAAGTGCCAATGTCGTCGACGGGGATTCTTCAAATCTCTTCAAGTTTTGTTAGCTTGTGGAAAGATATTCAACGATGCTTATAAACCCCTGAGTTTGTCGATTTCATTTCGTGCGTTTGTAGTTTACACTTATGTCAAAAATTACCATGAACTAAAATTGTATCTCTTCAAAGTTATGATATAAAACATCCCCCCAATCTTGCACGAACTACTCCTTCTGAACCTTGTACCTACTTTTTTAAATGTCATCTACTTCACCATATAGAATTGCATAGATATACCAAATTACAGCAAATTTGCTGCATCTATACTATTCTAATTAAGCAAAATCCGTGTTTTTATAACCCTTCTCGGGGCTGTAGCTCCCTTACCACTCATTTCCGGACTTATTCTCTTATTTTGATGAGAGTTGCCTATTCCTAACATGTGGTACAGCCTTTTGGAAACACCCTGTATATTATCCTCTTGACCATTACATCACCAGAATGGGTGAGAAAAAGGAGGGATGGAGGATGAAACTGAGACCAGGGAAGCTGTAGAAATATTGTCCAGAAATTTGCCTCAAATTAGGTACCCTGTTGACTCAGGGAAATCATCTAAAAAGCTGAATCAGAGCAGACGTCAGCGGAAATCGAACACAGAACCCCCGTATACCAAGCAGAATCGGTACCGCTATTCCGGCAAGAATAAATCAAAACGCTGCGTTGAGTAGATGTAACAAGAATATTTAGATTTTTATGCACATAAGAAGCAACTGTAAAACTCCCCTCAAAATTAAACATGCTGACTGTGGAAGTCAAATCTCTTTTTTATTTTCTTAACAATTAAATTTCTATTTACTTTCAATTTAGTAGCCATTCTCAGATACAAAAGGTAATCATCAGCTGTGATGTTTCGCCCTGTATCATGAGATCCACTGGTTTGTTACTCAGTTGGTAAGGTCCCTCGAGTTTCTTGCCAGGTTCTGAGTGCATTGTGTAGGCTTGGAAAGAATGTATTGCTTGAATTTACAGATTCTAGAAAAATTCCCAAGTCAAGTTGCTTACGAATTTGCTCAAAGTTGTCAACAGATGCTTTCAAGTCTTGCGGTACGCGCAGGCTTCTTAAAATCAATAGCAGCCGCAATATTTCCAGTCCATCT
>CALNHX010010477.1:0-39888 GCA_940337035.1 Agriotes lineatus
CTCTCCCCCCCAAGGAATGACATCTATAATGCAGTGTTTGCTCGATGTATTAATTCAAGTGTTTAAAATTATGTTAAATAAAAGTAACCAACAAGGAAGACAGGTTTCATGTTAAATCAAGCTATTAACTTAACGTATATCAACTGTAATAATGCAATACAACAGGGATAGCCTTTTTCCCATGTAACACAGCGTTTAAGTAGGTTACATTGTAAATGTGTTATGGTCTTAAATTAGGTTTCGGCATTAAGGGATGTTAGCAGAGAAAACCTGCCTAAATGTATCATATTGATTTAAATTTTTTTATTATATCATATAAGGTTTACCTATGTTCTATTTAAAAACTATCCTTAAGCTTCAACCCTGTACAGGTTACACTATCGTTAATTTCTTATTCGAGCATTCCCCAAATGCTTCCTTCTCATTTTTGAAATTTTTGTGTACTATTATTCTTCTCAATATTTCAATAAATTAAACCGTTTTAGGTTGTGTTTTGTTTTCCTTTTATCTATTTCTACATACATTATTAGCTCTACCTTGAAATTTACTTCCTCTTTATCGTTTCTTACATATCCTTAATTTTTTATTTGCGTCTCGCTCAGAAGCTTCATATTTTATTAACGCTTTCGCGGAGGTTTACTTTTTTTCCTTTCTTATTTTATACCAAGCTGCTATCTTGTTACTACGCCTTTTATTCATACTACCTCTCCACCATCTATTAAGTTTATCTAAAGATTTACTATTTCAGTTCCAGAAAGACCTTCTTTGCTTATTCTTTCTATTTTTATTCTTATCGAGTTTCTGTCACAGGCTTTTCACAATTTGAATTTCTGCTTCCCTCGTCTAAAATACGAAGGGAGTGCAGCAATGGCGAAAAAAGCACCTTCATAGAGGTCTTCAGATCTTTACATTTCAGAGTCACTAGATGACAACAAAACGTGTTTTCTCAATCCCGTCGGTCTCTTTGGCTGTCTGTCTGTCCGCCTGTCTGTCTGACTGTCTGTCTGTCTGACTGTCTGTCTGTCTGTCTGTATGTTCGTCCGTAGGTCCGTCTGTCTATCTGTTGACGGTATACATTATAAACAATTTGTTGAATAAAGTCGATATTTTGCATGCGAATTATATGTCTACCTGGCACGAAACCAAATATACTTTCACTTAAATATAATACAGGGTAAAAAGAGTAGATAAAAGTAATAATTTTGCACATAGCTCAGGCTTGAACATTGATGAAATGGGACTCAACAAATACAAGGGTAAATGTTGTAAAAACTAATATGTGGAATAAGTAGACGCCAATATATTCCCTTAAGAAGTTAAGTGGTTAGACACGAGTAACAGGAGAAAGTTCTATTTTGCTTGTTTGTTTCATAAAGCTAAAATTAAAGATAAAATTCCTATTTATAAAAAAATGAGGTCACATTTACATAATATTAACATTCGTAATAAAAGTTTTTTTAACATTTCTTATCATACAACGTTATTATTTAAACGAACATTATCATATAATATTGTTAGTATCTATAACTCCAAGCGAGAAGATCTGAATTCAAAAGGTACGGTCCAAACATAAGAGTGTGATGTGGGATGCTACAAGAAGCAAAAATGCTAATAAACCCAATCTTACTTCCAACCGTTATCTAGTTACAGAGGATTTCGTTTGTTTTTATCAGGTAATCTAGAAAATAACTCAAACGCTAATTTGTTATGACAGAACGTGTTTCAAGCTTGAGATATTGTTGTTTGCTAAGTGTGGTAATGACGAAGCCTTCACCGATATTCTACCACAGCTGCACGGGCATTCCCGCTGCAATAGCTATATACAAAATGCATTTCTGTATATTCACGTACAGAAAGACTCCATCATTACTACACTTAAAAAAATATAATTCAAACTGAAAACATCTTCTGTCATGACAAATTAGCGTTGGTTTGACTTATTTTTTAGATGATATAATTTAACAGAACAATGATAAAAACAAAGAAAACCTCTGTAAATAGATAACGGTTGGAAATAAGGCATATGTTTATTAACATGTTTTGCTTTTTCTAGCATTCCACATCAAGCCCTTAAGTTTGGATCACACCTTTTGAATCACCCTGTATGAGCGGTTAAATGTACAAGCAAGAGCCCGGTTACTTTTGAAACTGGGAGTCTGAATTTAACTCTATTGGCTTTTTTCTTGATTTCCATATACTATATACATATACTAGTATGCTTTGTGTATATATTTTTTATTGCTTCTTATATAAGCATATAATGTATATGTTGAGCTATACTAGGTGAGTTTTTTAAAGCGTTACAAAGCCATATCTCAAAAATGGTATAAAATATTTTGATGAAATTTTGGTGAAGTGATGGGGAGATGGGAGGACATATTTTCCTATATTTTTGACATTTACCTCCTCTCTCTATTTTGAGCGGTGGAGGGTAACTTTGGAATTTTAAATAAGATGATGTACTTTTGTTTATAAAATTAGAACTACGTAAAAAATTACATAAGTGTACAAAAAAAATTTGATTTGCGTCTTCGGTTACGGAATTATAATTTATTATATTATAAAATAAAAATCTGGTGTCATACACGCACACAACTTCCTTTGACAGTGATCTTATAATTAGCCGAAAATTTGATTTGAAATTTTTAAGCGTTTGTCGAAATTTTTCAAAAATTACAAATTTTACAAAAACGGTACAAAGTAGAGTGTTAGTTCAAGAGACATTTTCTCTATAATTTTAAGCTAAATTCAAAAATATAATAATATACCGGGTGTTCTATTTAAAATAGGAGTTACTAAAAAAATAGAAAAAAAAACAAAAGAAACCCATTTTAGAAGTATTCAACTGGAACATTGCCTATCTCACATCAATACACATTAAAAATGTAATAGAAATGTAAAGTTTAAAAAAAATCGTTAGAGTCGTTTTTGAAAAAATAAAAAAAAACTGAAAAATCACAAGAGTAAACACCTACTTCCGGTTATGCGATTTTCTTCAAAAGCTTGCCGTCACATCTACATAGTACACAAAACTTATATATGAAGTTTCAACGCCACACCTCTTTCTGTTTTTGAGATATTCTGTTCACAGACACACAGACAGGTACACAGACAGACACATAGACACACAGATAGACCAATGAAAAAAAAATATGTTTTTTGGGTTCAGGGGACTCTGAAACGTGAAGATCTGTTGAAAACTCAATTTCGATTTTTTGGGGTGAATCTAATACTTCCTTTATTGTAAAAGGAAGTAAAAAAGAATAATAATCGTTAAAACCTCAAAATTCTCAACTGACCTAAGTAAAAATAACTTATTTCCATGGAAACGAATAATAATTCTGAAATAAGTGAACTTGATTTATTCGTAAAATTTTGAATTTCGAATTTTATAAACAAAACTAGCTTTTACCCGCGACTTCGTTCGCGCGAGGTTCGTTATTTGTGTATTAAATAATGACTAATTATTTTCTGTCATCCCATCCCATCCCATCCCATCTTATCCCCGTCCCAGTCCCTTTCTCCGTCCCCGTCTCCGTACCGTCCCATTCCGTCCCGTCCCGTCCCCTCCCATCCCATCCCTTTCCGTCCCGTCCCGTCTCGTCCCGTCCCGTCCTCTCCCCTTCCATCCCATTCCTTCTTTTCCCTTCCCTTTCCGTCGCGTCCCGTCTCGTTCCTTTTCGTCCCGTCCCTTCCTTTTCCGTCCAGTCTCTTCCTGTTCAGTCCCGTCCCGTCCAGTCCCGTCCCTTCCCGTCCCGTCCCGTTCCTTCCCCTTCCATCCCATTTCTTCCCTTTCCTTTCCGTATCATCCCGTTCCGCCCCGCCCCGCCCCGTCTCGACCCTTCCCCTCCCGTCCCGTCCCGCCCCTTTCCCACCCGTCCAGTCCCGTCCCGCCCCTCCCCTTCCATCCCTTCCCCTCCCCTTCCATCCCATCCTTTTCCTTCTCTTTCCGTCCCGTCCGTATCGCCCCGCCTCGACCCGTGAATTTCGAAATATCCTTCCTTATTCCTTGTATACATCATAAAGGGAACCTCTGTGCAAAATTTCAGCTTTCTAGGTCCAAGGGTTTGGGTTGGGCGTTGATGAGTGAGTGAGTGAGTCAGTCAGGACTTTTAGAAATATATATAAGAAGATTACATCATCCTATTTAAAATTCCAAAGTTACCCTCTACCCCTCAAAATAGAGAAAGGGGGTAATTATAAAACATACGTTTAATTATGTCCCCCCATCTCCCTATATCTCACCAAAATTTAATGAAAATATTTGAAACCGTTTTCGGGATATTGCCTTGTAACATTTTAAAAACTCACGAAGTAAAATTTGGGACAATAAAATACTATTGTTATTATTATTATAATCCAGCCACGAACGCAAATCAAAGGTATTCCTTATAGTAGCCGAATGGGATTACGAGGCGGGCTTCTGCGGGCATTGAAATCGGGCTGAGTTTGAAATCCACTGTCTGCGATGTATTGTTTATTTTAAAATTTATGTGATATGCATTATCAAGTGTTTCTTTTATTTTTTCAGTATTATTAGGAACGTTAAAGTATTTCCTTGATTTTTCTAAATGTGTAGTGTCACAACTTCCCCTCGCAAGAAAAATTTAGAGTATAGCACTTTACAGACTCTTTATTGGAGACTAAGGAAGCATTGTAATCGAGAAAAATCACCTTTCGAGTTTTCTTTAGATCTTTACGTTTTAGGATCCCTAGAAGACGAAAAACGGGTTTTCTCAATTCCGTCGGTCTAACTGGTATAACTTAGAAACTAGTTGTTGGAGAAAACCGACATTTTGCATGCGGCTTATATGCCCTACTCGCGTAAATTTGAGAAAAATTCGATCGAATATATACAGGGTGAGCATAATAAAAAATGTGGTTTATTTTTACTTTAACTGAAAAATAGCTGTGTGATGATTTGCACATATCGCAGGATTGACTATAATGGGATCCAACAGATACAGGGTAAATGCTGTAAAAAACAAAAAAAAGTCAACAAGAAATACGTATGGTATTTAAGGCAGCCACATTTCACCGATGCTAGGGGATTCCGTACAGCGAACAGGCGCTTAACTGACAGGCTACCCCCAATAGTTGAAATCGCATTTGCAAGTTCGAATCTCACAGCCGGTAACGCTTTTTAATTTGAAAATTGATGTAATTTGCATTACCAAGTGTTTTCTTTTATTGTTTTAGTATTATTGCGAAGGTGAAGAGATTTTTAACCCTAGTTTTCTTTGATTTTTAAAATTGTTTAGTGTGACAGTAACGTCCACTTGCTAGGGAAGTTCTGACTAATTTCCCTTTACAGATTTTTTTACCATACTATCTCTGCACATTTTATTAGTGTCTTTTTTGTAGTTTAGTTTTTCAGTTTTGGACAGGTTCTACGTTCTGCTTCTTATCGTTAATTTTATTTTTGGTCTCTTGTAGAGCCTTCCTTCCTTTTCTTGCAAATTTTCTGTACTCTCTTTTTTCTTCATCCTTTATATTACGGCACTACCTTGTTCCGTCACCGTTTTGGGTTTTAGTTTCTTCCCTTTTATTCTTATTTTACATACTATCTCTTCGTATTTTATTAGCTGCGGTTTATCATTTCTCCTTCGATTTTTATATCAGCCACTGGCTGGAGTCTTCACAGTTTTATGTACCATTCTGTTTCGCTGTATTCTTGTTGTTACACATATTTCTCTTCAACTTCTTAGCGTCTTTTTTAAAGTTTGCTATTTCTAGATTTTATATTATTCTGTCCTCGTCCATGCTACTGACGTGATTGTCTCATTTATTTTTAGTTCAGGTAAACCGGCGACTAAAATGTTCTCTTATATTAACGTCTATTCCCTTAATTCTTCCTAAAAATTTTCTTTTGTTGAGTTTGTTGTTTTATTTTATGATCTATAAAATGTATTCAGAGAAAAACACGTATACGACATTCACGACTGATTTGGACCATGCTCAATCATAGAAATTTGACGGTTTTTGGAAGTGAACTAGATTTGTTACTGAGTAGATCTAACTTTCTAGTGAAGGTTACGTAATTTTATATTTAAGGTTATCGTACCCTAAGTGGTGTTATCAGTTTAACTTTAAAATGGCCAAAGCAATGCCTTCTGAATGATTATTTCTGTGCTTTCATTTATTACTTTCAGACTTCAGCTTTCTGGCGTTACGTCAGCAGAGGTAGGTCGAATTGGTCAATGATTTATCTAGCATTTTATCTCAATGCTCTAGGCGAAGTGAACTAAATCATTGGCCAATTCGACTTACATATGCTAACGTCACGCTGCAGAGCTGAGGACTTGTTCTTCGGGTGGCATTGCTTTAGCACGGTTTTGGTGATTACTTTTATAAAACCCCACTTTAATACGTTTTCTATTTTCTGGTAAATAATCTTCAAAACACAGCAGTCAGTTTTTGCGACAATCTACATGTAATAAAGCAAGTATTTTCCTGAAAATTATTTATAATAGTTTTTATTTTATTTCTTCTTAAGTATGTCCTAAAACAAGATCAAACTTCTTTTAAAATTAGTTGATCACGTCACGAATTTAATATTGTTTGTAAGTACCATAAAATTCAATACCTTATTTCGGCATACACTTCATTCACATGCATACATAATAGATAAACGTCACTTTGATCGCGGCGTAGATGCATGTCTTGCTATTGTTATAATAGGTTATAGCTTATCAAAGAGGCTGCGCTTGATAAATGTAATTTTGAGATATTTTCATTCAATATAAGTTGAGTGTACTATTTCACCGAGTAATCGTACAACTTAGATTTGGGGGTTATTGAATAAACAAGTTGGTGGAGCCCATATTTGATTTTGATCAGTTTAGCTCACCCATCCTTTCATCCGGAGTAGCTTAGCCAGCCTGTCGAACGCTATTGATTACGGAAATAGTTGGGTATTTACTGCTCGCTACCTTGCTTATATTGAAGTTTAAGGCTATTATCGTTGGTGTATTTTATATTTTGAGTATTGGAGAGTTTAGCGGCTACCAAATTGTTAAAGGTATCAAAATATAGACAAAATAAAGACAAAAGGTTATAGTCATACTATAAAAGGTTGCCGAAGCAAGGAGATTGTGCGAATCCTAGAAATATATCAACTAGGTAAAACGACCATGCCTTGTTAAAAGTTCTCACTTGTTGAATTTCTAAATGTGTAGTATATGGGAGAAAGAAAAATACATTTATTCAATATATGGAGTTTTTAACTCTCTACTTTGGAAACGTATGTTCATATCAATTTTGATTCATAAAATCAGTCACAACTTTACATGCAAAATAGTGATACATAAAAGTGAATTATCTAATTGGTGTGTTTGTAAGGTCGCCAACAAATAGATCTCGTTATTTATACCTCACTTAAGTGCAAATAACAATTTCCAAAAGTACTAGTTTAAATCTCATTCCTTCTTTCAAACCCGATCACATTTCAGTTTTTGCCACTCTACCAAACCGAGCAATTGCGGTTTTTCTAGCAGCTTTCAGTTTTTACAATTTTTTCAGCCTGCGTAGGTCGACTCGGCCAAGTTTTATAATGATCCCGCCTTTTAACTACTTATAAATTTCACTTAATTACATTTTTTGTCCGGCGTCAAATGAAAGAGAAAACAATTTCTGCTCGCCGAGCTGAGTTATTAAGGCCATTACCGACATTTCCGGCCACTTTAAGGCATTTACGTTTCCGATATTTCACCAACCTCCACGCTTCTAGACGTATATGATGGAGGCATGGATCCTAACCTCGCGCATTCTTTCGAACGTTACGGGTGTATAAAAAATTGATAGACGAAAGTTGTGAGAAAAGTTGATGGCGTGATGCAACTCGTTTATTTAATTATTTCTACAGTAATTTTCTTTCGGATTAAACTACGTTTAGATGATAAACGTAAAGTGCTTGTAGGGACGTTGAACCATAAAACTTTTTTACATAAATCTTATCATTTAGACCCCTCTGTGTTGAGTTATACCTTTCTAAAGAGAGGGCTTAATTTGGGTTTTTGTAATTTTACTGAAAAACTGGAAAATGGTTTAAAGTGAAAATTGGCTGCTTATTTATGAAATGTTTTAAAAATGTTCATACGAATTAAGGGGTTGAAATTAGTAATCTTTTTTTATCTCTTTCAAATTTTTTTGTAAAACTAATTTGATTACAATCACAATAGTGGCTGCTGAGATAGTCACCGCCGCCTTTATTAATTTGTTGTCCTCAAAAAACATTACGACGATAATTATGCTCTTGGGATTGATTAAAATCGCGCTGCTAATTAGCTTAGCATTTGATGAAGATTATAAAAACTGGTTTATCAAATTCTAGACTTGCCGACCTACATTTTTTTCATTAAGCTATTACCTTAGATCTTCAAGTGCCAATGTCAAAGCTGGGTGCAAATTTACCAAGGATTCTGACAGTCGTTTCCAGAACAGAAAGATAAGCTGGCAGATAATTAAGCAACACAATTAAAAATGAAATAATTATGAAACCAAACGACGCAGTTTCAAACGTATCCTTCCTTTCGGTAGTAGATCAAGGTATGTTTGTTGCCTGGTAAAGTGTGAAGTTGAAGGTTACAATGTTGGCAATTTTCTTGGAATCGCAATTACCAGTAGTAAATTGACTAATGAGTCTTATAATTTCTTGTCAAAATGTGTTGTTGGAGTTTTTGGAAGTGCGTTGCCTACAAATAATTACATATTTGTCATACGTTGTATTTTTTGTATTTAGAGATATTAATTGCAAAAGGAATTAGAAATAACGCAGGCCAAAATTGTGTTTAAGTGTTTGAAGAACGTTGCTATTTTTAGTGGTCTAGAAAAATAATTGTTGAAATACAGGGACATCGACGAGAAGACGCCGTAGATAGTGGAATAAACACGTGACAAGAATGCCTAACAACAAACTGCACAAAATAGCGAGGAGCAGCAAACTAAAAACAACACGCCCACCTGGAAGACCAATAAAATGTTGGAGAGATAACTGGCTCTCCGGGTCGCAAAAGTAGCAGTAGTCTTGGATGAAACTTTAAACAGGTCTCTCGACCTATTACAAAATGAAGAAAAACGATTGTGTTGAATTACAAATCATGACTCTTATAAAAGCTAAACTCATTATAACTCCTACATTTAATTATGCAAACAAATAGTTAGCAATTTCAATTTGTATTCATATAATACCGGATCAAGGACCGACCTCATCTTAGGTAGAAATTAAAAAGCGTTCTATCAAAAGTGGCTATTGCTTCGATACTTATAAATTACAAGTCGTACAAAAACTTGGGTTTCAATCTATTCAAGGGTAGGTTACTAAGTAATTGTGCCACATAAATAATTAAATCGATAAGGAAAACTGAATTTGGAGGCAATTTGAAACCTCTCTTAGACTAAAAGGCAGAAGCTACATAACTTTTTGCTTTTGCTGCTGTAAAACAGAAACGTTGGAAAGAGCAGTGGAAAAAATGGAATATATAGCAGTATATTATATTATTAGGAGTAAAAGTGATACTTTGTGTGGGGAGACCGGACGCGTTCGACTCAATGTTAATGCGAATTACATCAATTTCAAATTAAAAAAAAACATTACCGGCTGTGGGATTCGAACATCAGAGCCTGCAAATGTGATTTCAACGTTTGGCAGTAGCTCGCAAGTAAACCGCCCATTTTTTGCATTTGGCTACGAAAAAACCCTCGCACCTGCTTGATGCGGCTGTCTTAAATAGAATGCATTTATCGTTGACTCTTTTTGTCTGTTCTACAACATTTACCCTGTATCTGTTGGGTCCCAATTTCGTCGAGGGTAAAGTCAGAGCTATGTGCAAAGTATGACATTTAGCTATTTCTCGGTTAAGGCAAAAATAAGCAAAATTTTATTTTTTTAAGTGTTCGCCTTGTATACATATTGTTATGCTATGGATACAGGGGTATAAAAATCAGTTTAAATAGGATTAAGAGATTACAGTAATTAAAAGTTATAAAGATAAATTTGGATATGAATTGGGTATTTAGATTATTAATATGCAGTTAGTAAAGAAAGAAAATAGAATTTATAATTTAATAATATGAGGCTGATTGAGAAACAGAAGGATTCTAACTTAATGTAATATCTAAATATGAAATTGGAAAATGATGACAAATACTTTTTTGTGATAGGCTATTGCACAGAGTGGATAGAAATCAAAATAAAGCTTTTATAGAGTGTTGGACTGAGAAAATAAGCAATATCGTTAAAGAGTTTGGTATCATTATTGATATAACAAATTTGAAAATGAAAAGCTGTAATTGATTTTTGAAACTAGAAATTATTAAATAAACTTTTTTTCAAAAGTTAAACATGTTTGGAATATAAAAGGGTTGCAGTTAATACAAAATTCGCCTGGTGAAATAAAAGAAAATGTTAAAAATAAGATGTGAAAGGAGGTAGGAGGAAGACAAAGAATATGGTTAGAATATTAAACTAAAGCAGTGCTAATCTACAGAAAAAAATAGAAAGAAAGAAATACTGAATTAAGTTTATTGTGGAATTACAGGTGACATTGTGCGTCAATTGAGTTGGATTACGACAGATATTTACACGGAAGGAGAGTCGCAGGGAAGTCGTTGGCAGAGT
Organism: Agriotes lineatus; assembly: GCA_940337035.1. Taxonomy (NCBI): domain Eukaryota; kingdom Metazoa; phylum Arthropoda; class Insecta; order Coleoptera; family Elateridae; genus Agriotes; species Agriotes lineatus. The sequence goes on from CALNHX010010477.1 coordinate 10,619, forward strand.
GAGCATGTTTATGGAGCTTGTAAATTAAGGTCAGGTGTCTTGTCCTTGGTTGGGATTCTTAGTGCTGAGCTGTGGCGTACTTCAGGGGAGTGCTTTGGATTGAATACCGAAGAGAAGCAACTATCACTAGGGTCTGTTTGGATTCATGCTGGGAGGGAACTGTGTGGGCTGATTCCTGAGGCAAGCTAGTTTTTCCTGGGTTAATACGGATCCCGATTCTGGGCAGTTTGACAAATGTAACGATGAAGTATTTACCTTATCAATTAAGTTTGATAAGTTGTCACACTTATGACATCTGAAGCTAAAGCAATTTGATGACGGGAACTGATTATTACGGCAACGATTTCCAAAATAATGCTGAATGTACTTACTTAAGGCGCCAGATCCAGTATTCTTTTGTTATTTTGTCGAATCACCCAAAAGATGAAATAACTACAAAACAAACCCAAGGAGATGTAAAATCAATTCATCAATAAAAACACTTAAAGATCTAACGTCGTAAGGAGTGTACTCACCAAGAAAATATGTTAAATATAAAATTTAAAGCAGGAAATTTACAATTAATATCGTAGTTCAGTAAAAAACTGGTGAGTAATTAAGAGAATAAACTTGCAATGTAGATGAGTAATTTAATAATACAGTAACAATTGGTGCTAAAATCGATTCTAACAGCCCTAAAATATAACAGAGAATTAATAGCTATTTTAATATTAGCATTTGGATGTACGCAGTATTGTGTACTCAAATAGAAAGTAAATAATATAATAATTCAACAGCAGAATGTAACGATCTGACCTGGTACGACGTCAAAAATCAGCAAAACCCTAAACAACAGCAGGCAATAAACTGTTCATCAGTAGCTAATGTAGCAGCTTACATTTCAATTACAGCCTCAGTATAATTTATTGGACCGCCATAGCAAACTCGCTTTAATATTCCCAGCCAGGGTAGTTCAATTCCATGGATAGCAAATCCGCCTTAATGCTCTTGCCATGGTCGAAAGGATGGATGACACCAAAGCATATATTTCTACAGCACTTTCTTGCCTGGCACTGACGTTATTAGGTTATTTCTCAGATTTAATGGACTGTTAAGGATAGGTATGCTTCGCACTTCATATGCAATCTCTCCGCAATGAAACTCTAAAATGTTCTTCATTTTAGTGGCCTTCTAAGTTAAAGAGAGTTTTCACATGGGCAAAGATGTTCGTACACAGCCATGTGACTCTGCAATAGTGTGAAATTACTGAATTTTGCTCTGGAAATTCAATAGATAACGATAATAATATCTTCCAGAAGTAGTTACGGTATAAAATGTAAACCAAGGAACTTAATTATCTACATTCAAATTATGACGATTGCTGTATACGAATCGAGATATGTCATCACTGCTAGCAGCAATGAATTCGTCTTCTTGTCATGGTTTTCATTACACTTCATGTTTTTGGCTTCTTTATTACAGTACTTTTCCAAATTACTTTTATATTACACTTGAAAACCCGTTGACGATACGCACTAAATTAGACACGTGCGCGCGACTAGCTGCAGTGAGAAATAGGTGGGATCTTATTCTAAAAGTGCAGGTGCTTTATTATAAAACTCGAAATGGTAGAGACGTGCAGAGGCGTTTACTAAAGGTTTATCGTTACAATAGTAAGATAAGTAATTAGATTAGAGTGTGTTGAGCAAGTCTCACCATGGACAACCTGGTTTTGAGCTTCTGGAAGTACACGTGCTCTCTGTTCGAAGTGGGTTTACCTTTGTCTTCGTATACGTATTTGGAGGGCTTATAAGACCTGAAAACGCGACTGCATCTGTGCTTCACAGTAAAAATAAACAGGATGATACTTGGTCCGCTAAATTTGACCCACATCATTATACGACAGTTTTCAGCAGGTAGCTTGGCCTGTCCTTCCATTGCTATTTCTACGAGGGAAATTCTCTAAAAGGTGATGTCGCGGTAGTACATTCCAAGAGGAGGCAATTTTGATAAATTGGCCGTAATCCAGTCACTCTATCCAACAATAATTCAGTCTTCCCAGAAGGGGACGGACCTAAACCTTGTGTTTGTTAGACGGACAGTTGCCAATATTACATGTGTAAATGTATAATGTCATGTACAAGTAATAGTTTCGTAAATATTGTATATCAGATAAAGCATAATACACATACATAAATTACACACACATTAAATGAGATATTAGAGCCTAGTGCAGTAATTTACCGATACCAAATTCTGAAGGTACGGTTGGTCTACAGCTCGTAACAGTGATCTCGATAGATAAAGATGTTCAACGCGTTAGCTCGAACCAAAGCTTGAGATGTTACGGATAACGCCCCAAGGAATTCGGTGAAATACCTGGTCCGATTCCCGGAATCGAAGGGTTAATATGCAGGCCGGTTTGAATTGAAAAAAATACAAACTGCTGTGACCTTTAGAACGATGCATTTCAGGGCATTTCTAAGAAATGGGAGAGAAACTGCAAAAGTTTAGAGCACGGCGAAAGCTTGTTATTAATTCTGGATGAACTGATATGTCATTAAAACCGATAAGGTCGGGGACCGGCAATGATACGTGCAGTAGCTAACTTTGTTTGTTTCTTTTTTCTACCCCGGTTTGTTCGGGTTGGTTTTGCAACCAGCATTTTGCTCCTCAGCTAACCTACAACCAGGGGCGATCGCCCGAAAATTGCATGCGAAATATAGAATATAATTAGTACAAGTATTTGCTTAGGCATCTCCCGTTGGTTGACGATGTGCCATAGATGTTGGTTGAAGATTACTTGTATTTGACATATTTTGCGCTGGCATCTGTTTGCAAATACCTGAAGCTCGGTAGATGTTGCCTTAGAGATCTTCAAATATTCGCAGCTTTCGTAGTTTGGATCTTCTGGAAATATATGTCAAAGATCAGATTTTACGGATTCTACTGCTTCTACTTCTACGTCGTCGATAGAGTTCTTACTCAAACTGCATTTCTCAATTCTCTTGGATTTTGCTTTTGCTACGTTAACTGTAAGTCCTGTAATTGCTGCTTGTGTGACTAAGTGATGTAATTTGTGTGCCATACCTATCTGTCTGTGGTAAACGACAAATGTCGTCTGCACAACCCAAATCCTCCATGCGGTTTTGAAAGTCCGACATTCGTATTTCTTCTTTCATGGAGATGCACTTGCTGTGATTTCTCTATTCTCCCTTTCCAATCCTTTATTTTTCTTGCTGATATCTGTTTGTTTCTGACTTATACCTTATTTTATGTCGTCTTGGCATTGTTGTCGCAGTCTTTCTTTCGTTCTTATGATGTAGAACTGTGTTTTATGAACTCTCTTTGGTATTCGCCACCCTTCCATCCACAGTATGTGTCCAGCCCATTGTAACCGTAACCATTTAAAGTGGTTAACTAGTATAATTCTGTAAGATTATGGTTGTATCGTATTTTTTAGTATTCCTTTTGCTGTGCTGAAGCATATATTCTTCTTCAAATCTTCCACTTCAGTCTCAGAAAATTTCCAAACAGTGTTATAGTTGTTTACAGAGTTGATGGTCTAGATCAAGGTCACATTACGTAGAAGTGTCTGCCGACATTGCGAATATTTCGAGAAATAGTATTAATGATCGTTGCTTTACCTGAATTTAACTAATCAATATCATGTTTTCAAAGGTTGGTGGGCTTCATTTTTATTTACACCGATGTAATGTTTTTTCCACCTTCTGATTTCTTCTTCATTATTTGTTAGTAGATTTACGTGCTTATGTCGTATATGTACAGTTGCTTCTTGGCTACCTCATCTACGATGTCGTCATACCGTTTTCATTTATCATGTCTGGCGCTCCGTCTATTTGATTATTTGTTTGGATATTTGGTTTTATGCGTATCTTTATGTGAAAAGGTGGTTTCACCAATTACTAAATAACAATATTTGTGCACATTTTAACCAATAATTTTCATTTCTCCATTGCTTATGGTGTTGACAGTTAGTTCCTTTTGTCTCCTTTGGGGCGTAGCATTGCATAATAGAAACATTTCTGACTCTGGTGTTAAATTTTGCATTCTGTTTGATATTGGGTGCCTTCTTATGAGTTACTTTCGAGTGTGTTTATTGGTTAAGATTTTAACACCACTTTCATTGTAGTTTGTCTAATCTTTATTTTTATTTCATTTTATTTTCTACTCAGCCAACAGCCGTTAGACCAATTATAGGTGTTGCTGTACATTTTATGGGGACTAACGACTGCCATGATGTTATGACATCCGGGACCAACTATTTCCGTGGCGGCCGTACCACGAGGCGCCGAGAGAAGTAGCCCTGAAATTCACATCCAAGTTCTGACCACAAAGAGCGTTGCTTAACTCTACTGATCGTACGTGGACGCTTGTTCAAGCTACACCACCCGGGGCCTTAGAAGGGTATAGCAGGCTGTTTCCATTCCCAAGTTTAAATTCTCCGTTACCATCTTATTTCACTGAGACCCATTATAACTATATTATAATTAAGCATTTATCTGACGACTTGGGCTTATTTACTAGGTTCTTACACCGTGCCAATATTCTATGCTCCAGTTTGTTTTGTTTCCCTTATGCAAAATGTTGTTTTTAGTTGGATGCTCCGGTTATTCCTCTACTTTTTTTCTTTGATAATCGAGTTTAGGGTGAAACTTGCATCTGCAAAGCTGGTTATCGGAAAACTCATCTGAGTTTGGTGGTGGGGCTGCCACATATTTGCCTGCAGACCTGTTATAGTTGAAGGGATAGTATTTACTATGCCCTAGCCGCGTCTGTTATCGATATGGTGTATCAGTTAGTGGACGAAATTGACAAAAGAGGATTTTGTTTCGAAAAATGACTGTAATAGACTTACCAGCATATTTGGTTATATTTATTTTAACAGATCTTATAACAAACCTAAGTGTGGTGTATGGAATTAAAACATCGAACGTATTTTTAAATAGTTTAAGTTAGTTTATGCTTCACTCCACGCACCGAGCTGCTTTGGTTACCTATTCTGAATTTTTCAAGGTTTTCAAAATGTTGGGTTAACTCTTTTTCGACCATTTTACCATTGTGTGCTGCTACCGGAAGGCATACTTTGTGAATTACGTTTGTGAAGTTTAATGTTCCTTTAATTTGAGTTTTTCACTTCATCCTTCATTGAGAGATCTATACTGGGTTACGGATTCTTTCGAAGAAATCTAATCAAGTTTCTGCACGAAGTATTTTTGGTGATTTCTCAAAATCAAACAAGGTTTGGATTTTTACTGCAGCAAGTACATGTCACCAGTTTGATATACGGAGATAAAACATTTCAACCCTCCGTTTGTACGGGCGAATTTAGCTCTTTCTTAGCACGGGCGAAAGTAAATTGTCCTTAAGCTATCGCAACCTGCTCGCCTTGGATTTGTGAGTATGAGGATTCCATTTCTGCTAGAGCTTTGAAGTCACATTACTCTTGAGGCCCCATCTTCGAAACTATACCTGCATGTCTAAGATTGCAGCACAGATCCGCCGATTAAACCTGGCTTCTTTGACGCTTATCGACAGGGCTCCTGATACGTTCATTCTTTTTTTATTTGTACCAAGATATCGGACTTTGACCTGACTTGCAATTTGGGATTCTTTTTAATGTGTAGTAGTGTTTCGGAAAATATCAGATTTTTTCATGATTACACAAATACAGTATAATGTAGAACTTACTTATTTAGGGCAGATTTTTCTTCTTCTTCTTCTTCCTCTTTTTGTAAGGCGAAACGCCTGTTTATTCTGGGTTGCATTCCTCTGTTTGTGTCTTTAACTTTACTGGTCTTATGATACTGACTGCCAGCTATCGCGCCATCTCTTTGAGGGTCTTCCTGGTGGTCGTGTTCCTCTTGGCTTTTCATTGCGTGCTATTTTGACTAGCCGATTGTCTGCCATCCTGTTTACATGTTCGTTCCACTCGCGCCTTCTTGCTCGTACCCATCGTGCGACGTCTCCCACTTTGCATTTTTCTCTTATGTATGTGTTTCTTTGTCTGTCCCATAGTGTATGGCCGGCTATTGGTCTTAAAGCGCTCATTTCAGTTGTTCTCATCTGTCTTTTAGTTACAGTGGTGTCAGCTCTGGTCTCGGCTGCATATGTTAGCACTGGCCTGACACAGATTTTTCCAATTAATTAAACCACTGTTTAATTTTAAACTGTCCAAGATTAGATTCCAAATTGCGGATGGGTCTCACGTACCATCCAAGTTAATATTACTTTTAATATTGGCTTTTGTAAAGCAACCCTGCATAAGCCTTGTGATTTAAGATTTTGAATTTTCACATCATGTGAAGATTCCTATTGAATTAAACTTAATTGATCTCCTACGTGCAAGATACTACGTTAATTAATTCAATTTACCCAAAGCGTTAAAATCGATGGGGATTTTGAATAGTTTGAATATTTCGGGTTATATAACGCTCTACTTTGAACCAAGATCTGGGGGTTTGTCGGAGCATTCTGTCAATTATTATGAACATCTGAAGGTTATTGAAGATGTGGTTTTAGTGTTAAATTCAATCTGAACCCAAAATTTAGCCTTTAACCATACTATCTCGGCCATGCGCTTTTACCGAGTATCCTACCGGAAGTGCAAATTGCTAATTTTACAGTCAACTTGTATATTTTTCATACTACTTATTTATACTAAATATTCATAAATTGTTTATATACTCTGATATCTTTTAAAGTGGCTCTTTTCCACTACTGATATATTTATTGTGATATTTTTTTATTTTGCCTTGTATTCTTGTGTATGTATTACCGAGTACCTTTGTTCTCATGGATTATACATGAATCGTTATTTATGTGTGCAAATTTTATTTGTGCCCTTGCCGTCCTCTCTCTTTTTCAGGGATTGGTTAGTAGCGTCTTTTGACGTATACTTTTTATTTGATTAACAATCTAATTGGGTTACTTATTACTTGGCGCCGATATTTTATTCCAGCTTAAGATTAGAGTCTTTTGTTTGACCCACGACCAGTTCCGGCTAAAAGTCGGCTGCCCTTTCTCTCCTATTTACAGTCAGAGTGAGGTAACAAACTACAGAGGAGTTTCCTTAACTTATTCGGTTTACAATCAAAGAGGGCTTACAGAACCACAACTATTTGGAATTAAACAGACAGCTAATATAAGAGAAGAATGTATTTGCTATTGTATTTCATCTTGTTATCTTTGCTTCGGTCTGCCTAGGCTCTTCTTTGTCTGTGTTACTTTTTCCTTTAAGCTCAAAGAAGAACTAAACATAAACCTTAGTTCTTCTCTGACGTCCGTGTTGCAAAGGTTAATTCGAGGATTTTTCGCTTTGAAGACAAAAGGACTCAAACTTCAACGACTACAGACCAACCATACGTGAATGGGATAAATGGATAACATTCCAAATTTTTATAATATGAATGAAAATGTTACTCTGGATGTGTAGATGTGCAACCGGTACTCTTCAGAGGTCGTTGTATGTTTTGATAGTAAATATTTAATAACCGTGCAACACGCATCTTGGTAAAAAGGAAGGAAAAGTACCAGAACAAGGTCATGATAAAAGGATATGTAGTTTAAGCTGAATTATAAGCGACTACAACAGCACCATAATTAGCGCTTATGAAATTATCAATTTAGAGTGTGTTAGATGTCAGATCGACATAGAACTCTGAACAATGATCGATAAACGGTAATGGCAAATAAAACAATAAATCCCTGTTTCGCTAATAATAGCTCCATAAAGAACTAAATCTATTAAGCCAGCAGTAATATTGTAAACAGGCGTGCCAAACTGTCATGCTTTCAGCTGTTTACAACCGCTTCCTATTTTTACGTTCCGTAAGTACACAATAGAAGGCGTGCTGACGGCGAAAGAACTTTATGCACACACGAGCCACTTGATTAATACCGTTACGTAATGAACCGTTGCGAGCACTTTTACCATTTTTCTAGAAAATCGCTTTCTAGGATGCGATTATCGGTGAAATGCGATCATTAGTGTATGGGACAGTTTTCATAAGCGCACTTTATGTAACGGCTGGACGGAATAATGCTAGTACTCGTAACTATGCAATTCTAGAGAAAAGTAGCAATGATTTGCTTGTAATTAGAAGAAAGTCGGAATACTTTTGGACAACTCTATTTCTAGCAGAAAATCGAGTTGAAAAATGAGCTTCTTACTCTTTCTGTAAAGTGATTTGATCCGCGAAGCCATGTAAAGAGCTCACTTATCAGTGATTCTAAATTGCCCAAAATTAATGTATAACTACAACTCATACATTTTCTGGGGAAACGGTCTATATAAATAAGGAAAGACTACTACTCTAGCTGGCCCGTGGCTGTTATACTGTCGCAAAAATGTGTAACAACGATACAATGTCATTGAATCATTGTATGTTACAAAGTTTCCATGCAGCGTAAGATCTGCAGTAGAGGCCCTGCAAGAGTTCCCCGATATCATAATTCCAAGTAATGTCGACATCCGGGACTGCTCATTGTCTGGGAAACCAATCAGGTAAAAGCTTACCAATTTCCGAAAGAAATAGATAGTGGGCAGCACCGTACAAAAAAAAGGGTTTACGACGTTGGATGTGCTTGATTTCCTAGACAATGATCAGTCACGGATGTCGAAATTCTTCGAGGGATTACTATATTTGTGAGCTATTGCAAAACCCTTAAACCAACATCTCTCGTAAAATTCGGGAATTTATCAACCAAGTTCCATTAAAGAAGTCGCTGAGACATGATCTGGTACTCAATGTTGAGTTTGTGTATCGTTTTGCAAATTGCATTTTCTTATAGTAGTCGACAGAAGTGCTGTCAAATAAATTTGATATAGGTTCTGTCACACTTTTTGATGGAGGTTATGTCAAAAGGTTTGTGGTTGACATTCAGTGGTTAGTGGAAAATTTTACGAATTTTCGCTAAACGTGTTTACTCTAACATTGAATTATCCGACATGCATTTCATGTATGGTCGTGCTAATGGGAATGCCAATGAAGCGCAGCGTCTTTATATTGAGGCTCATTCCAGTCGCCAGATTCCTTCAATATCCTTTTAGTTCGTGTTTTTGTAAGATTGCACCAAAGAGTGCGTGATATCGGTTCATTTGGGAAACAGTCCCATGATTCCGGGAGACCAAGGTCGGTGCCTATCCCCGAGGCAAAAGAGAGAGACGCGTTTGCGGAGAATATCAGCCGAAATAGGAATTAGTGCTTCTATTGTTTGGAAAATCTTTCACGAGCAGCAGCTCGACCCTTACTATGTATAACGAGTGCAGGCCCTAAATCCGCCTGATCACCAAGTATCTGCCCAATGATGCTGAGGATCCCAATTTTGCTGCCAATATTCCTATTACTGATGAGGCTTGGTTCACACGAAATGGAGTTCTCAATTTCCATAATACGCTTGTTTGGTCCGACGAAAATTTCCATGATATTATGGAATCCAGACATCCAGTACGTTTTGCATTGAACATTTGGATGGGTATTTTCGGTAATATGTTACTAGAGTCGGTTGCTTTACCAAACCGATTAACAAATGCGGTTCCAGCACGATTTTTCCATTGCTGTTAGAAACCATTTACACGGAACTTTTGGACAAAGATGGGTAGGAAGGGGCGAATCTGTATCTTGGCTTGCAAGGTCGCCGGATTTAAACCACCTTGATTTCTTTCTTTGGGGATATTTAAAAACTTTAGTGCACGCTACGCATGTAACTGACCTGGAGGAGCTGCAACAATGACTAGATCAAGGATGCCACCGAATCCCAGACAACGCGCGGGTTTTCAAATGTCCTTGCGGTAGAGATGTAGCTGCTGTGAAATGGAGGAAAGGCACTTTGAACATCTCATTTGAGTTTTGCATTTGTTGTTTGTTCATAAATATTGTTAGTTTGTTTGAACATAAATTATAATAAGCTGGTGTAAACGCAAAATTTTTCGTATCTCCGAAACTGTCCATTTGGGAACCCATGTTCAATAAGACCTTGTGTATGTTGATCTGGTAAATATATAGATTCAAAAGGATGGTGTTAAAAAGAGTTATAAACCTACTTACTACCATTAGATACGATTTCTACCTAAAAAAGTTGGTATTGCATCACCTTAAGCTAGATACAGAGCGAATAAAAAGTGAAATACTTTAGATATATTTCTTAATGCTAAGCCATATTTCTATGATTAACTTGGAATTAAATAAACAACCGACTTGTAGTTTTGGCGTTTAATTTGTATATTCCTCTGAAATTTTCAAATGTTTAAGTTTAAAAACGTATTCGTCTTCTCCTCTTTCAGTAGTTTCTTTCGTTTTGGATGTAGACATTTTTAATGAGTACCAGTTTAATTGCCCTGTTTCCCTAACTTTGTCATTCCATCTGACTTGCGGTTGATCTTCCTTTTTTCCCCCGATGGTTTTATATAAGAAGTTTAAGACTTCGATCTTTTTAGTATTGTGCGACATGTCCAGTCCCATTTTAACGAGGCGATCCTTTAGTTGATATTGTAATGGTACTTTTCCCAGTGCCCTACACTCTAGGTTACTATGAAATTGAATTGCCTTTTGTATGCTAGTTAGCTCAGTCGTAGAACCACAAGACCCGCACTTACCTCAGTGCAGCTAAGGAACTTTGTCAGTATTGCTCGTTCCGGACTGCTTGTGATCACCTATAATTCTGTAATTATACATAGAAATAACACAGAAATAAAAACCAAACAGTTTACATAAAAATACACATACTTTGAAGAACATAAATGCATGAAAATATATAAAAAAATACACAATGTTATAGGCTATCAACATTAGCTAATACATGTCCACAAGCTTAATGCTGAATTTACATGCTTAGATACACCTTAAATTGAAATGTGATTGTCAATGCGCAACGCTAAGTCCAAAACAAACCGTGCGAAGAAGACATACTCTCGCGTACAAATTCACTTAATGCGGTCTTGACTTCGGTAGCTTGAAATCAGGTTGACGCGATGTGTCAATAAGATACTGCAAGCATTTTGTTCTGAAGTGCTAATGCAGCAAGTATGCGCATGTAGCCTTTGGGCGCGTAATGCTCGTTGAAGCTGTTCCACAATTTGTTGCAATCACTTCGTAATTAACTATTTATACTCCTGCTTTCTACAGTTCTCTGGATCATGCATTTGCTTGTCGGGATTACTAATCTGGCGTTATAGTTGCTCCTTTGAAGCTAGAATAGCGGCTTTCGGTACCTCGGTGTTGATTCCAAGATCGTTATAGGCGCTCGAAACTGTGTTCGGCTCAAGAATTACAAGGCGTCGGCTGCTCTTAACGCAGGCAACACATAAACTATCATTCGGACTTTATAATACTTCGCGCGGCCGTCCATTTTATTTTGGACGAAGGCACCGCTTGCCTATTAGCAAGCGACTGACCTTTAAGTCCGCGCATAACTTGCTTTGTTCTATTAATAACCGCATTCAATGACTGCGTCAGCTGGTTTGCACGCACAATTTAACCCGCGACACTCGTTGCGGGTTTTAAATGTATAATATGTTTTAAACTAATTATTACAATGTAATGAATACAGTTTGGCTTAAATATAGCAAGGTGATTATTAATTACCAAAGTGACATGAACTAGAGCGTTACAATATCTTGGACATGGGTCTTTCTTCTAATTCATTTCTTCAGTTTGCAATTTCTTAATGAAAGTCCTAATAACCCTCTTGCAATAGTAGGTTGCTAAGTTTCAGCCTTATGTTGACTTCGTGTTATTGGTTCTGCCTTCTAATGATAATTTCTTGCCTGATTGAAAAGTTTCGACATCGTCAGATTTCCTGCACCTGAAAATATACCTGCCGAGTTATTTAAGTATGAGGGAGTGGTACTGTTAGATCAGTTGACATACTTAATGAAGTAGTTGATACAAATGGAAAACATGTTTATATCATCAGGTTTCAAAAAATGCAGTAGGAAACACCCAACCTGCTAAAGAGGTATAAGTGTAAGAAGCTATCTAAACCTCTTTTGAGGTAGATTAATCCAAAAAAGATAAAGGCACAGCTGTTTCAGATGATCATGACGGGTTTACACATGGACGATCATGCGTAGACAATTTATACACTCTACAACCAATAATAGAACAGGAAAAACTAAGATTAACCAATCATGGTCTGTCTTTGTCGGAATATACCACTAAGGGTTTTACGCAAGGGTGTACCATATTTCCGTTCTTATTCAACATTATTTGGAAGTGGCGTTGAGAAAATTGAAACAGTACTGTCAGGGAATAGAGTTAACGCATCAATTATCCCCCCTTTTTTCTTCGCGTTACGCAGACGATCAAGTGATCCTGGCACAAAATCCGTGTGACATAGAATTCGTGTTTAGAAGGCTGTACATGGAATATAGGGCATTTTATTCTAACGGGTGTTCATAAACAGTCGTCATCCCAGTTGCTTTGAAAAACAAAATGTTATGTCTTTGATTAATTCGTGCAACACAATGAAACGTCATTGAGTACTGTCATAGCGCATTTTTTCTCAATTTTAATAGACATACGTTTCTGAAGTCAAAACCTACTGGGATGACGACTGTTTATGAACACCCGTTATTTGGTGAGACAAAAAACATTAATAAAACAAAGAAAAACAGCATTGGTCAATGGACAGGTGATACAAACTTACATATGGTTGCGAGGTATGCACACTAAAGGAGGACGATAAATAACGAACAACAGCAGTCGACATGGACCAGCTACGAAAAAGCTTTAGAACTTCAGAATTAAAAAGCGTGTGAAATGAAGACATTAGACATAGAATATCAGCAATAACTGTCATTTATTAAAAAGGTAATTAAGCAACAATAAAAGGCGACCCTGTAATAAATTGCTCTGACCAACTGACACTCGAGGCAAAGAAGTAGTTTGAGTTAAAAGCTGAAATGTGTTTGTTTATTAGCTTAAAATAAGGGTACGTCGCAGACGTTAATTAAACATAAGGGCTCCACGTAATCTGTATTCGAATAATAGACAGATGTAAATCTTCCCAAGTCACGAAACGAATGTGTACATATTAACACTTGTTTTCTTTTGAATTACTGCACAGAAGTCATAAAGAAAACACGCCGAGAAAATTATTTAAGTCGGTATTGTAAACACATAATAAGATATATTAGAAAACGAATCCATGCACATAAAATTCAATTATCAAGAACCTAAGTGACGTCACTATGTATACAGTATAGTTTAAAATTAATAACTATATCAGCCAACGCCGGATTAATATTCAACGAAGGTTGTAGCCCAGAAACGGTTCATTGAATTAACTATCATTTTGTGTATTAAAACAAGATTAAATAGGTATTTACCTGTAGGAAATCTAGGATTCCTCGAGATACACACAGGGTGGCAGAATACAGCGCCCAGTTATTTGTAATTCGTATTGGTAGCCATAGTTTATCCGGTTTTAAACCGATTGCGGGACAATGCCCTATTTTAATGATAAGCATCCCCTTGAAAACTAATCATTCTTTACGTAACAACATAGAGCGAATTTGGCGCCACTCCTGTTTGGTAATATCGTCAGAAGCCTGCCCTCGATAATTTCAGCCGCTCGCCCTAAGGCGAGAGCAACCCCCACTTAAGCGTAAAGCCAAAGGCTGACAGGAAGTAACTCCACCACTGTGGCTTTAACAATTTAAAATATTTACAACTATTGAGGCACTTACTTCGAATGAAGGATTCAAGGTGGCCCAAACAAGTGTTTTCATAGTTTTTAAAAATATAACTTTCGATTGAGTATGTTAATACTAATTTCTAGATATTCCAAGCAGCATGCAATAAGTTTTTCGGTCTTCGCTCTCGTGAAGGTCTAGTTTTCAGCACCATAGACAGCAATAGAGAGATGTGAATGTGAATGTGATGTTGCCACTGAAGAATAGAGATGGAAAGGTGCCAATTTAAATTACACACTGTTTTGAAAGAAATGAAAAAGAGAAAGGTTGTGGTATGGTGGTAGTATGGACTAAAATGTTGAAATATGGAGGAAAAATTGATAGAAAAACTTTTTGAATTTATTCAATAAATGTTTAGACATCTCTTCCGCTTGGCCAAAAGCTGTAATTCTACTTTTACATAAAATAGACGCTGCAGAGGATATTGATAACTTCAGGATGCTATCACAGATTTAATTAGTCTTTTGGGCGATTTTGGCATAAAACATCTGTAAAGTTTTAGTTGGTACGGTATTGAATTCGAGTTAATAATAATTTATTATTTGTAAATTTCCAATTGTTAAATACAAGCTCTTCGTTTTCAAATCTGAAATCCTGAGCAAAGATTCTGATACAAAACTTCCCGAGGACCTTATAAAATTTTCCAAATTATAGGAGGCTATAACGGTTGGGTAATAGCAATATTACATGTTCGTTACATCAATCAGTAAGTAATAAAGCTATTAAGCTTCGCCTTTAGCTAACTGGCTTTCCGCTATAAGGCACAATTGTCGCAGGTCTAATTATGTTGCACAATGATCTTGAAAATTATATAAATATACCTGCAGGAAATCCTAGCCGCGTATGCTAACTAGCTTCAAATTTTCTAATAGTTTATGTAAGCGACGTAAGTTTCCTATTGATATTTTAATTACCCTCCTGCTAGAAAGTTTGGCCACATGCCGCAGTCGGAGTCGGATGTAGGCGAATAACAAATTGCACCGGCCGGCAGGTTAAATAAGGTGAAAACGTAATAAACTAATGGAGGAAATTTTGAATTAAAATGTAGTTTTCTTTTTCAACTGTCTTCTTTATTGGTTTGTCGTCTTCAGTTTGCATAGTATAGTCTATTTTTCCAAAACTCTGTTTTAAGATCTCTTTCCTCCATAATATCATCTACATACGTTTTCTATTTTGGGGGTGTTCTACCTCTTCTTCGTTTCACTTGTGGTACCCAGTGCAATATGGTTTTCAGCATCTCTGGAATTCTCTAGATTTCAATATAATTTTAGCATGCGACTCTCCCGATTTCTGGTAATTGAAGTTTATATTTCCATTTACTGGCATATTTCTTCTGTCCGTTGTTTATCTTCTCTCGTTTAGATGCTTCTACTAAGGAAATTGTTCTTCTCTTTCTTATTCTGTAATTTTATTAGTAATTGGCCACGTTTCTCCGCCATATAATGCCAGATTTGATATATATTCTTAGATATATGTTTTATGATTCCGTTTTTTGGCCTTTATTGCTCAAGAATTTTATGCTCCCGTATTCTAGATTTTTGCAAAAATTGTTGTCAGAAAACGTCAATGATTTAAGTTCTTGGTTTCCCAAGTATTTATACCTTCTTCTGTGCATATACCCCGATTTCATCCTTGTAGTATTTTCTGCCGTTCCTCGATTCCGTTCTGTCTTTTATTACATCTTACATGTTTATTTCTCATTTTACATGTTCAATAATTTATGCATTTTCTTCTTCCATGTGTTCTTCATTCTTCTGCAGCAGTTGCATACATATAGTGTTAGGCCTTTGGTATATGTTACGTTGTGTCACACCAATTTGGTGAGGTTAGGTGATACTAGTTGTTTAATAAAGTATACCGATGTAGACAACAATAATATTTCTTTTTATTCGCTTTAGAACATACATTGCAAACATACACAAATACGTCAATATGTAGAAAATACAAATACAAATATTGAATTATATATATACAAACGCCGAAATCTGATTCGAAAATTAAGCTATGGAAACTAAACGAAAGCCTCCAAAAACACAAAGTGACCAGACTGTCTGTCGAGACGCAATTCTGGAACGCCAGACTGTCTGCCCTTATATACTGGTTGCTTATGCAAGGAAAAGGGGTTCTCTAATCTCCGGATATTCTTCGAGTACAATACGTATTGTTAGCTGGGTACGAGCTGAATCGGTCTCTAGTGTCGCACAAAGGTTGATCTCACTTTTTCCACGTCGAGGAATCCATTTCACTTTCTTGTCTCGAGTATATAGCCCATTGTTTGTCGAGCAGGATGACGGGCCGTTTATTGCTTTTGAAATGTCTATGTCACATTACGCAGAGGGTGAACTCGTAAATGTATACTTGTGTGTCTTTGTTGCTCGAGTCTCTCAAGCTGTGATGAGATGGAAAACACGCTGTTTGGAGAAACTGCAAGGCTACGTTCAGAAAAGTTATCTTATACTCTTCGCATGACGAACACTAACTAAATTTGACGTTAAAGAGATTTCTTAAATGCACGCACACAATTGACTTAGAACACTCACTGGTTTAACTTGAATCTCTGCAACGCGAATTTCCCGTCTTTTATTATCGGTTTTGGTAGTTACCACACACCATTCTATCATTGTGAACGTACCGTGGTGCGGCGGTGATCAGTCCCAGCACTTTTGATTGAAATTGTTGAATTGAAATTATGACAACTGTGTACACTAGTAAATTATTTTCAATGGATAACAGAGTTTTCGCCCAATTAATCAGTCTTCTCACTTCGTAAAGGTCTCAACTGAAATAATTTTCCAACTGTGTTTACCATAAGCCAAGAGTCTGGTTAAGTGGGCACCAATGTATTTTATCTCGTCTGTTTGTGGTAGTATATTTTTATTGCATCTCACAGAAAGAGACATAATCTCTTGGTTGGAAGTGATCGATTTTCCTTTTTTGGTAGGTCTTTTCCAAGTATAGGTATGGATGCTTTTGTGTTAAAAAAATGTATTAGTGCATATCTGAATCAGTCTGTGGCCATTGCCATTTCTGATATTTTCTTTAGGTAACCTTATCGTTTCTGTTTTGTTTACGTTGCAGTTGACGTTTTCTACGATTTTGAAAGATAGTAGATAGAAAGTAGTGCACTCAGGATATGCCATTGATAAAAAGGGACTAACGGTAAGAATTGAAAATAAAATACCAGAAAAATGGGTGGGACATTCTAAAGAACTTTATGGCATGTATAAAGTGTCCGTAGAACTAGAAATAGAGGGAGACGATATAAGGACAGAAAAACGGGTGCTGACCAAAGAATATTCAGTAAGACTGAAATAGAAGGTGTAATAAAGCAGCTACAAGCTGGGAAAGCAGTTGAGAATGTATTACACTTAAGCTCCTCAAAGCAGACATACAGACTGCTACTCATCCATTATACAGACTTATGAAGAAAATATGGATAGCAGAAGACATATCGAAACGATTCGTGAATTAATTCTCTCAAAGAAAACAAACTTTGTGACTACTTGGATACAACTATTAGCCGGCTCAATCAGGAAGATGGCGTGCATTTCTTTAAGTACTAACAAATGATTAAAATCCGAAAGGACGCCGAAGAATCTTTACCAATTAATGACAAATGTATCCAGGCATTCAACTGAAAATTCGTAAACACAAGTAGCACATAATTTCCTGATGGAAAAGCTCTAATCACGCACCGGTAGCAGTAGTGAATAATAACACCAAAATGCTAATATGGCAATATATAATCACATATTAAAATGGCATTTAGCACAAACTAATTATTAGTACAAATTTCAGGTGATTATTGCCAAGTAAGGTGCACCTCAATAACATTCGGCTTGGGAGAACAAACTCTTACACAACAGTCGTAACAAAGGTACAAAGATGATCCATGAACAGTTTAAAAGGAGATGCGGACGCAATTAACCTAGACGCCGTGGTTAGGAAATCAATTATTTAGGTACGCAGTTCTTGAAGCGAACTGTACAATAGCAACCGACGTCCGAATTGGTAGCAATTGGGTGAGCCTCTAACACTGGTTAACTAGTCGCATCTTGTATAATTTCATTTAAAAGAAAAAAAGGCAAAACCTGATCTTAGCTTTGTTTGAGCCTCTTCTGCGCGCTATGTGATGATCCTGATAAGCGAAAGCTCACATATCCGAAGGTTGAAATGCAGGTGATAACAGCTCTAACCAGGCCAAGGTCGACGCGGGCCGTCGGGGGGACGGCGTTGCACGGCCAATCCTAAACCTATGAGTTTCAGGGGCCCCGAACCGGTTGCTGAAAAAAAGGAAGAACCCTGAATAGACTCGTGGATGCTTTCCATAAGGATCGGTGCAAACATTTTAGAAAGAACTCACCCCAGATGAATTTGGGCCACGTGTAGCTGATGACAGGTGAAGCGCATATAAAATCCGCCAACTAGGCGCAAGAAAGCAATTCCCCACACAACTGCCCGGGCTGCAACGATCCGCAACTTCTGCGGGGGCCACGAACCAAAACAACCATATTCTGTAAGCCCGTAAAGCCTTGGTAATTTCAAAGACGCTACAACGAAGTCACCATTAAGGCGTTCGACAGGAAAAAAGACGCCTTCTAACAAAAGCCAAAATTTGAGTCGCTTGTCCGCGTCGATAAGAGACGAGGAAGACCTCGTCTCTTATCGAGTGCACGAAAATACGAAAACCCACACCACAGGCATTTAAGCTAGAGACGGTGATCACACCGAGCTGTAAAAATAGTAGAAGAGGCATCTACATATAATGACAGAACGAAAGACGAAATTCATGAAAGGTGGAAGACACGAACACTGGTATACGTCGAAGGTATTTAATCAATTAGAAGACCTGGAATATGCAGACATCACAGTCAGAATAGGAAAAGTCTAAAAAATCTTTATGGCATTAAAGGAAATATGGATAACAAATGACTTTAGCCGAGACACGAAAATAAGACTCTATTATAAGGCTGCTAAAACCAAAAATATATTGAAAAGGTTCAAACGCTTTTAAATAGATATTGACGAAAAATATTGCATATAAACTGGATAGAAAAGATTTCAAATAATGACCTTCGAAAATCACTAATCAGGAACCCGCAATAACGACTGCCATAAGGCGCAAATGGAAAAGCTTGGACATATGTTAAGGAAATCTAAAGGAGAGATAACACGTCAAGCACTCGATTATTATCAATCCGCAAGAAAATGGAGTAGATGATATCCAACTGAAACATAAAGGAGGAGTATCTTCAAAGAATGCAAGAAGATAAACATTAAGTCTAAGGCAGATAGAGCAGGTTGAAGAAGTGTAATGGCAAATATAAATGAAATGTGTAGTCGGTAATGAAGAAGCGAACGAAGTGAATTTATCTAGTAGACAGTAAATAGTGGTAAATGCGCGTCAAACAGGCACCAGTGCGTTGATTTAACTCAGGGCTGTTCAACTTCAAGGGGCCCAAGGGCCACTGTAAAAAATTTGAAGGTTATGAGGGCAACATCATAAAATGTGTCGTATGCGACTTTCAATACTAATTTTTATTTATTCAAGAAGCTTATGTTACATTACAAAAAGCATTAAAACATAAAAGAGCAATACAGGGTGTTCCCTGAGGTAACCGACAAACTTCCACCATGTGTTCTAGAGGGGATTCTAAACAAAAAATGTATATTCACTTTAGGTTAATTCCTTTACGTTCTTGAGATACCGACAAAAAAACAAAATTACATCAGTTAATGTAAATTTACGTCTAGAGATGTGACGTTTCACCGCCTTACTAAGGACGTCATAGATTTATACCTCGGGTTAAGCTCAAATCGGAGAAATGCGTTCACTCAAATATATATTCGATTAGGAAAACGCCAGATAATTACCAAAACAAATATAATGTTTTTAGCTGGTTACAATGATTAATTGAAAATAACTCTGAGTTGTACATTATTTAAAATTAACATGTTCTTCTGGAGCGGTGACTGGTTTCGTGGGTCGAACTGCAACCCAATGCACCTGCGAGTGTTGCGGGTCCCTATTTTTAGTCCGCCGGTACGCACGCCGATTCTTCGGGAAATGGTCTGAGTAGGTCTTTTGTTTCTTCACACTTGACCTTCCACTCAGCAGTTGTTGACAGTGATTTTAAGCTGTAATTTTCCGGTCAATATAGCGATTTTAAGAGTTACCTGGGGCCGACGTCAGTGCCTAAATCCTGGTACATAGGTTGCTGATACCTTACAACGCGCAACGAGCAAACGCGGTGTTAAATCCTGCAGATGGAATTTATTCGCCTTGAGCCGGAAAATGATGTTGACAATCCCCCGGTAGGGAATTTGAGGACTGCTGAGTCGAACGTCGAAGTCCAGGAATTCGCCTGTTAATGGCCAAAAAGGGGCCCTGCAAATGAGTTTATGAAGGGCGGCTACAGGGCTCTAGCCGCTCATAATCGGGGTAGAGGCTGCGATTCCTACAGGTTACAGGTTTAATTATTAGTAAAATGAGGTTATGAGGAGTATTTCACCTCTCGGGGCGCCGGGATTTTCGTTTAAAAATTACGCGGTAGAAAATGGCTTTTAAACAGTTAGCCCTGCAAGACAGTACAGCGTATCAAGTCAGGGTTAAAGCCTCAGAGATTTGATTTCCCAAGAAAGTTCAATAATCAACGTTAAATCGAATTCTAGCGGTCGTGCTCTTGCGGAAAATTTCAACTTCTCGGGCTGACAGTACAACACGTCATATCCCTTGAAGCCTGGTCTGGTAAGGGTTGCAGGCCTACTCCGTTAGACAATTCAGCTTGTCAGACCGGAGGGCCCAGGTAGAAAAGGAGGGAATTCGGATCAGAGCTGGACAGGATAGGTAATCTCAAGTCGTTGGAACTGGCAGTGCAAGCTTCTTTTATACCTTTTCTGCCGCGGTATCGGGGTACTTGTCGTAGCTTCCACTGGAGAGGGAACGACGCGGTCGTTCATACTTCACTTCCACGCGCATCGCGGCTAAGATTTCTTATCGCCAGTTCACGCATCGAATTGATGCAGCGCTTGATTAGGCGATGTATCAAATTTAAATACGTTTTATATATAATAAAAAAGTAATACAGGAGCAAGCGTTATAGAGATAAGTAAGCTAGATAAAATGATATTTGTTGATAAGTAAAAACTGTCAAAGTAA
Source organism: Agriotes lineatus (assembly GCA_940337035.1). Taxonomy (NCBI): domain Eukaryota; kingdom Metazoa; phylum Arthropoda; class Insecta; order Coleoptera; family Elateridae; genus Agriotes; species Agriotes lineatus. The sequence goes on from CALNHX010010477.1 coordinate 31,474, forward strand.
TCATTAATTAACAACAATTAACAACTAGAAGAACTAAACACTACTAAAAAACAATCAAAAATAGGTGTCTGATCGCTACAGCACCATTCGCATTGGTGGCCACTGCCAGACTGAGACAACGGACAAGACAAGCCTTACATCGGAGGTGGGCGGGACTGTTTCCTAACACAATGTTGTCAGATAAAGTGAAAATTCTTTTACTAATGATATATTTTTGTACCTTTGTCCTATGTACCTATTTTAAATTGTTTTCAATTATTTATAATGTATATTCTAGATTCATCTTTTCTGAAAGTATAGTCGTAGTAATCTATCGATTCGGGAGCCGCAAAAATATCATGGCGGGCCGCATGCGGCCCGCGGGCCTCATGTTGGACAGCCCTGATTTAACTAATCGACCACGTTGAAGATCACCATACGAAATATCCTAATCACTATTGTAATTGTGGGTTTCATGTGACTACGATGTGTAGTATGTAAATTATTCTTTACTGGGGTTGAATCTCCTCAGTCTCTGGAAAATCCTAGTAGAATTTTGACCATATGCCCATAGCAGTCGGTGTTTCAGGTAGATATGCTATGTTTAACGAGCAGATGCATAAGCTCCTCCAAAAATAAGCGCTAAATTTAGATAAACTATTGTTATTGGTAAGCTGGTTGTACGCTGCTCTACTGACGGAGAAAGGTCGAGGTCCGCCATTACGTCTGGATTGGTGCTTATGCTATATGTCGGTTTATATTTTTTTAATTACATTTTCAATGTTTATGATTATAAAGAGGTATTTCGGCGAGCCTGACTCGCCTTGTCTCAGGCCATTCCTACATGGAATGAAGTGCCTGAGCTTTTCTTAATTTGTAAGTTGTTAAACTGGCTTTTATGCACACTTTACTTTTATGAGAATATTTGTTTGTTTAATGTAGTGCAGCACTCTGACCTTGTCCATAACAAACAACAACTATGATAACTGTTTGCCCAAATTTCCATGGAAATCTTTCATGGATCTGTTTCCGTGATTGTCTTTCTTCAATTCATTCAACTTTGATTAGGATTAATAATCCTAATTTTGTTCCTGTATCATGGTTTACACCACCTCTTCTGGTTATTATCTATAATGTGGCAATGGAACTATTTCCAAAGTTTTAATCAAGATGTGCCCTTCTTCTTGCGTCTAAAACGTTTATATGGTTTCTTGCAGAAATATTTACAAGAGTGATGTGAGAAATCCTATGATACTGGCTTTAATTATAACAGACAAAAAAATCATACAAAATTTATCTGTATTTAAGAACTTTACTCAATCACGGCCTATTTGACCTACTTCCGGTGTCTATAGTCCATAATTTTTTTCCAACTGTCTACGAATAACAATTTTCCAGAAACATTTCTGGTAAGGGTGGTCTGTTACACCTTGTATACGTATTTATATTAAGACTTTTATTATATTTTCATATATTTTAGTTGTTATAGATATTTTATCTAATAGTCTAATAGGAAAGCGGCTCTAACTCCCAGCCGTGCCAATTAGCCTAAATAAGCATAAGCAGCCTTGTAATAAAATAGCAACAGCAGGAAATACAGGTTCTTCTTCTTGCATACTTTTTGTCGCTGGCAGATTTCTGGTACAAAGTGCAAACATTATTAGCAGCTACTACAGAAATTCTTACCCAAAAAACCTACTCCGATTTGTTTTTAAACAACTCATTCGTCGACATGACATGATGGTCTTGTTATTTTCGAATAATGAGACTTGGCCTTGAAACATTTTCAAAGAAAAAGTGTGTGGGTCGGAATACCTAAAATTTAGACTTTGATAAATGCGTGATGATAGGAAGTTATGTTAATAATTTTTTTTTGTGCTTTTTATATAAAATAAAAACATAGTACATGGAAATTTTTAACGTAAATTGTTCAAAATTGTTAATTCAGAAAAAGTATGGTTATCGTAATAAAATCAAATAAAGAGTGGCTGTGCAACAAGCGAATAGAAAAGCAGCAGAGGCTGCAGTTACGGGCCAAAAATGATATGTTCAAGTGACGAGCAAAATCAAGTCCTAAAACGATATATCTTCGGATTTAGTTGAACCAGAAAGTGAATGGAGTAATTTATGCTTTAACATTTAAGATACAGCATCAGCAGCTGAAAACGTGCATGGTGGTAGTTTAAATTCTATGTTAAAAAAAATTTGGCTACTTTGCTGAAATTCAATTAAAACACGATTGGTATGTATAAAAATATTTCCAAACATTAAAATATAGGTCAGCTAGCAGAGAATAGAAATTTGTTGGAGCAGCTTATTTATAGCAAAGGGTTTCTACAAGGGTTTTACTTTTTAGAATGATGGTTTTCAGGGCTTGTGTCCTGGCAGTAGGTTTTCGGGATACGGTACCAGGACCTTCTCGGGATTCTGCAAAGAAAACAGAGTCCTGGGACCAGAGCCGGATTAAGGATATGTGAGACCCAGGGCTAAATTTTTGTAGAGGCCCCATTCCCATTTATGCAACGGATACAAAAGGATCTAAATGATTAGCAACTATAACCTTCCAATCTTTTCGAGGCCCCCGAAATTCGGTGGCCCGGGGCTGCAGCCCCCTTAGCCCCCCCCCCCTTAATCCGGCCCTGCCTGGGACCACAGCCACCACAGGCGAAGTAACATGTTCAGATGTGTACGAGTATACGATATCAAAAAATTAGGACGGGTATTCACCGGCATCTAGCTATTACTTATGCCTAGTGCACATTCTGCATTATTTTCGTGTTTCGTAGACAAGAGAGCATTTTCCGTGGTAGGATCTTTTTCTACAAAAATCCGTTCGAAATTAGGGGATGAGTCCTTAAATGCCCTTGTAGCTCTAAGATCCTATTTTATATCAAAATAGTTTATTTCTTTCTTATTTACACTTGTTTACTATATAGTATACTATACTACCAATATGTGTTTAAATATCAATGATAAAATAATACTACCAATACTTATACAAAAATACTTTATTTAACTTTGGTATTTGCTTTCCAGCTGAAGACTATTGCTCTTTCGGGACCTTTTTCCGTATCTTCGGGAGTACTCCCAGGACTTGAACTTTAGCTTGTATGTCCCGAAAGCACTTTTGGTCCCAGAACTTGGAAACCCTACCTGGCAGTTATTTCGAATTTATATTTTTATGTTCTACGAATTCCAAATTCATGTCTTAAAAATACCATGGACAGACCACATTACCAATCAGACTATGCTGGAAAGAGTTCGCAAAGAAAAATAACTTCTCTTAATGTAAACTACAATACTTTGGACATATGAGAAATGGACAACGATACGAATTACTACAGACTATTCTACAAGGTAGGGTGGGCGGAAAGAGAGGACCAGGTAAACGGCGGATATCGTGGTTAAAAAACATAAGAACGTGGTTTACTACAACAACAGTGGGTCTCTTCAGAGCTGCAGTAGACAAAGTACGGATCGCCATTATGATCACCAACATCGGAAATGGATAGGCACCGTAAGAAGAAAAAAATAATTTCCCTGCTTTAATTTATTATTGCAGAATTTTGGGGTTGCCAAAACCTTTTCTTTAGTTTGGTCAATTATCGGAGCAAATAAGGCATATCAAGTTATTGTCTTTACTAAATTATTTGGCGAAAGCTCTCAGGAAATCAAACTTTATGTCCACTTGGACACAGCTGCTAACCGCACCTAGCCCATAACATAGCTAGTTAACATAAAGTAAAAAATCAAACTCACAATAAAGAAAGTAATTTTCTCACTTTGGCGATTATTATTAGGTATAATTTTTTTATGTACAAACAAAATTTATGTTGTAGAAATTAAGTTGTATCTGCCACCCGACCCGCGACCCGCAATATTGATATAAATCCTACCAGTAACCCGACCCGCAATGCGGGCAACCCGCGGGTATCCGAACTGATACGGGACTTTAAGCTGTACCATATATCTGTTGGTCGCCCTACATCTCAAGTCTTCTTTCTGAGTATCTCCTAAATATTGGTCACTTTATGTACCGCCAATGCTGGAATGTTTAGGGGTCATCCATTAGTGTTCTTCGTCTGTTGGGCTGCGAATAACAAACTAGAAAAAGCCATACCACCTAGTAGCACAGATTCATTGTGGGCTGATTGCGACTTCTCCGATGCATATGGTTAAAGTGTAGCAAATAAACTGATTTTATTCATGATTTTTTTCATACCCGAGGTTTCAGCAGTAGCATCTACAACCGCATAGATTGTCGAATTAGGTTCATTATAAAGGTTATTTATTGTAGATCTTAAAATAATTGTATTGTTCGGATTAATGCTGCTATCTATTGTGTTTCTGAAGAAGAGTGAACGCTTGGTTTTTCCAATATAGGGGTGGTGTGCGGCGATTGAGTAAAGTGCTTTCTTTTGAATGCTACAAGCTGTACTAGAGACCTGCGCGGGTCCAATATAGTATAGGACCCGCACCAGACTCACAAACCGCCATTTTCATATTTTTATACCCGCAGCCGACGCACCGTTTTAAACTCGGACTCCACTTGCGACCCGCAATTTTTGCACTTTTAAACCCACACTTGACCCCAAATTCAAATATTAGACCACCCGTACCAGCAAATTGCTTCAGATAGAATGCATATACACAATAAAAACAGTTATTTTCGCACTTCGGCGGTGAAGTTGTTATTAGGAATATTTTTTTCTACACAAACACAATTTATGCTGAAGAAATGAAGTTGTATCCGCCGCCCGACACGCGACCCGCAGCTTTAAATCCGCACACGACCAGCTACCCGCAATATTGATATAGGTCCTACCCGCAACCCGACCCGCAATGCGGGTAATCCGCTGGTAGCAGACCCGATGCAGGACTCTAAGCTGTGCCTAATCTATAACTGCGTGTGTTCTGCACCCAGATTTTGTAAGCTAAATCATCTGTTGGTCGTCCTAAAGCTCAGGCCTTCTTTCCGAGTAACTCCCCAATATGTGTCACTTTCTGTACCGAAATGTTCCTTGTTTGTTGGGCTGCAAATAATACACTGGAAAAAACCATACCACCTAGCAGCTCAGCTGTGGGCTGATTGCGACTTCTCTGACGAATATGGTTAACGCGTATCAAATAGGCTGATATTATTCACTATTTTTTTCATACCCGAGGTTGCAGCAGCAGCATCTGAAACCGTATAGATTGTCGAATCACGCTCTTTTAAAATACTTGTAATTTGTTTCGTTGGGATTAATGCTGCTATATTTTCTATATGTGAAGAAGAGTAGACGTTTGGTTTTGCCAATATATGGGCGCTGTACGGCGATTGAGCAAAGAACTTTCTTTTGAATGCGATAAGCAGTACCATATCTATAAATCCGTCTATTCGGTGAGGCCTCATCGTAATTGTATGGTTAACGCGTAGCAAATAGGCTGATATTATTCACTATTTTTTTCATACCCGAGGTTGCAGCAGCAGCATCGGTTGTTGAATAGGAGGTGTTGATTGGATGGTTTTTATACTTGATCGAAGAGATTCCAAGCGCTCTTATTTAGTTGAATCCTTTGTGCTTGCATAATCCCCGTACGAATACTAATTGAAACCTTTCTGGGTTCGTCTTAAAGCTAACATACCTGCTGTTATTTACACAATAATAATACGTTGCCAAACTGTTTAATTGAATGCCAAGTTTGTCTTATATAAAATAAATTTGAAATTTATGTACTACCCTTATTTTTGAATTTATTCAGTTGAACTACGTATGCATGTATGGTACTTTTACTGGTGTTCATTATTAAAGTGCAGTAGTTTTAACTAAATCATGTGTATTCGCTGTTAGGCAAGTAGCGCCCATATGTTTAGTAGTTAGCAAGAACCATTTCTCTTCTAACTCACGACCCAAAATCTCTGAAATGTTGGAGTTCTCAAGGTCGTGTGCTCATTTAAACATTATAATTTTGGGTCTGTCTTAGGTAATATAGGTATAGTACTGTAGTAAAAACCATATAGCAATATTATGTTGTGTACTGAAATTACAATGTTTTAACATGTTGTTCCTTTGTTACAGTAAACGAGCAATGGGTGCACCAGTTTTATTCTAAGATAGAACGGTAAGAAATTGTATAGTAATAAAAAGCACAGTACTAGTGTTTGGCAGCCTAGACAAGAATGGACGTTTTACATTTTGTTGTGTGTTTTAGCGACTTCATAAGTGCTTAAATCTATTTCTGCCACATTATGGTTTTATTGCCCTTTGAAATATAGAAGTTGTTAGCTGACATTGACAATAGATTTTTCCTTTGGTATATTATTTGCGAATTCTTAATTGGTATCTAATTTTTTTCGGCTTTACTTTTTTACATTGAAAGGATTATGGAGGACAACCTTCAGAATAACGTTTCATTAGTATATAGCTTCCACATTATTTCTCTTTCAAATTTAAAAACGTTGGATGTGCAACTCGGGAATACACAAGGTGAACTGTAATAGCTGTTTAAAGTTGTCACCTAAAATAAGCATATTATAAATTCATAACCTATCTGATTAGAATAATTTATGTACAGTTAATTAATTCCACGGTTTTCAATGGTGCTCTTTATTGCTGAACCTCTCTCAATTTCGACACCCTCAGTTAAACCTTACCTTCGATGTTCGGCGATATTAAAAATAATTGTGTTTATTTGTGATTAAATAATCATGAAACGCATTGTAACCTTCTGATTATTTTTAGCTTGATGAAATTTCACCAAATAACTTTTAAATTAGCACAAGCCATTTTCATACGCATATGTGAATTAAGGAGGAATTAACATGTCGCTATTCGGGATTGGGAGATGTCGTAACGTCTCTTCTGTATTTCAGAATTTAATGTTCATCGGTTTGTAAAAGCAATCGTGACGAAAGTATTAATTGATAAGCTTTCGGTGTATATGTCACATTGAGAAAGCAGATTTTGTACCAAAATAGTTAAATTAGTTGTTGCACAAAAGCTATAATATTTATTAATTAGTCATTAATGAATCTTAGACGTATTTACACAATATAATATATAGTTGGTTCTATTATTATTTACCATCTCTGGTTTGTAGTCCGACATAAAAGGAGTTTAAAAACAAGGTTTTGCAACTAATATATTAGTCTACGTTCTAAGCTAACTATTTTGATTTGGCAAAAACTAATCTAAGTTGTACCGTTTAAAGTGCTACTTAATAAGGGGAAAATGAATAATTTTGAATTTTCTTGCGTCAGGTGTGTCGGTAAAACAGTTTTGAGTTGAGATTTTCTACAATAAACTAAGTTTTAAAAAGAGGTAATTGTTTTAGTCTGTTGAAAGAAGAGCTGCATAACTTTAAAATAACTTTCATTTCTTATAAATTTCTGTTTTATACGGCTTTATGCATTTTGCATGAGTTCGTTGGTCGTTTTATTTTATTCTTTTTTAATGGCTTCGACTGGAATAATTCTGTCGTCTAGTTTTTTTTCAGAAATTTCTATACTCGGTTTAGCCTTCCTGAATAATTTTGCTTGCATAGTTGTACGGCATTCTCTTTAAGTCTTATCTAGTAATTTCTAAGCCTTTGCAAAATACAAAGTATCTGTAGAGAGATATTTCTCAACAAAGAATGATGCTTGTTTGCCTCCATGTGTTGAGTTGATCAATTTCAGTTTCATTTGTGTTTCAATCTTCGTTTCTCTGCTATTAGACATACATTTATCCTTTATTACGCAATGTTTGTGTACAGTATTTGAAAGGCACAGAAAATTATTCTGATGCTTGTGAAATCTCAGATAAATCTTTTTGAGATTCAATTATTAGTGTGCAAAAGCATGCTTACTTAACCTCTGTGATACATGGTGAAATTGGTAAAATCTCTTGCCAACAGCTTTGTTCTGTAAGAATTAGAGCCTTTGGGGCATTATATTTTACATAATACGCTCATATATACTGGTTCAAATAACACGTGTGTTTGCTTTATGAACCAATATATTGAACTTATAAATATCTGTTGATCGTCACCTTAACAACATAAACAGGTGACAATCGCTATATTACTCCCCTCAAAAAAAAGAAAAGGATGGAGGGGGGCCAGGTACGAAAACTAATATAACCCCGTATGAAAGTAGCAGGATTATATTTATCTACAAAACTTCCTGGATCTTTTCAAATATCCTTAAACACTAATAACAATAAACGATAATAAAAATAAATAATAATAACAATAAACGGTAACTAACACAACGCTTCACGCACACTGCCACTGGTCACACAAGTCTGGTCGTTGATCGAGCGTCTCTTTCTACTTCCGAGATAAAAGCTGAAAAAGAGAGAAGAAAAACGGCAAGCGTATGCATGAAGAAGTAAAAAAAATAATAGGCAACAAACAAATAAACACATGGAATCGTGGAAGCTTTGTTGATCTAAAAAGTAGGCGGAATCAAGC
>CALNHX010010478.1:0-39880 GCA_940337035.1 Agriotes lineatus
AGGTCACCCCAAAGGTCACCAAAGGTCACCAAAGGTCACCCCAAAGGTCACCAAAGGTCACCCCAAAGGTCACCTCAAAGGTCACCAAAGGTCATCCCAAAGGTCACCAAAGGTCATCCCAAAGGTCACCAAAATCACCTCAAAGGTCACCAAAGTCACCAAAGGTCATCCCAAAGGTCACCAAAGGTCGCCAAAGGTTACCAAAGGTCACCAAAGGTCACCCCAAAGGTCACCAAAGGTCACCAAAGGTCACCAAAGATCACCAAAGGTACCCCAAAGGTCACCAAAGGTCACCCCAAAGGTCTCCAAAGGTCACCCTAAAGGTCACCAAAGGTCACCTCAAAGGTCACCAAAGGTCACCAAAGGCAACAAAGGTCACCCCAAAGGTCACCAAAGGTCACCCCAAAGGTCACCAAAGGTCACCTCAAAGGTCACCAAAGGTCACCAAAGGTCACCAAAGGTCACCAAAGGTCACCCCAAAGGTCACCAAAGGTCACCCCAAAGGTCACCAAAGGTCACCAAAGGTTACCAAAGGTCACCCCAAAGGTCACCAAAGGTCACCCCAAAGGTCACCAAAGGTTACCCCAAAGGTCACCAAAGGTCACCAAAGGTCACCAAAGGTCACCAAAGGTCACCCCAAAGGTCACCAAAGGTCACCAAAGGTCACCAAAGGTCACCCCAAAGGTCACCAAAGGTCACCCCAAATGTCACCAAAGGTCACCCCAAAGGTCACCAAAGGTCACCTCAAAGGTCACCAAAGGTCACCAAAGGTCACCAAAGGTCACCAAAGGTCACCAAAGGTCACCAAAAGTCACCCCAAAGGTCACAAAAGGTCACCCCAAAGGTCACCAAAGGTCACCAAAGGTCACCAAAGGTCACCAAAGGTCACCCCAAAGGTCACCAAAGGTCACCCCAAAGGTCATCAAAAGTCACCCCAAAGGTCACCAAAGGGCACCAAAGGTCACCCCAAGGGTCACCAAAGGTCACCCCAAAGGTCACCAAAGGTCACCAAAGGTCACCAAAGGTCACCCCAAAAGTCACCAAAGGTCACCTCAAAGGTCACCAAAGGTCACCCCAAAGGTCACCCCAAAGGTCACCAAAGGTCACCAAAGGTCACCCCAAAGGTCACCAAAGGTCACCAAACGTCACCCCAAAGGTCACCAAAGGTCACCAAAGGTCACCTCAAAGGTCACCAAAGGTCATCCCAAAGGTCACCAAAAATCACCTCAAAGGTCACCAAAGGTCACCAAAGGTCACCAAAGGTCACCAAAAGTCATTCCAAAGGTCACCAAAGGTCACCCCAAAGGTCACCAAAGGTCACCCCAAAGGTCACCAAAGGTCATCCCAAAGGTCACCAAAGGTCGCCAAAGGTCACCAAAGGTCACCAAAGGTCACCCCAAAGGTCACCAAAGGTCACCCCAAAGGTCACCAAAGGTCACCCCAAAGGTCACCAAAAGTCACCTCAAAGGTCACCAAATGTCACCCCAAAGGTCACCAAAGGTCACCAAAGGTCACCCCAACGGTCACCAAAGGTCACCAAAAGTCACCAAAGGTCACCAAAGGTCACCCCAAAGGTCACCTAAGGTCACCCCAAAGGTCACCAAAGGTCACCAAAGGTCACCAAAGGTCACCAAAGGTCACCCCAAAGGTCACCAAAGTTTACCCCAAAGGTCACCAAAGGTAACCCCAAAGGTCACCAAAGGTCACCCCAAAGATCACCAAAGGTCACCAAAGGTCACCAAAGGTCACCAAAGGGCACCCCAAAGGTCACCAAAGGTCACCCCAAAGGTCACCAAAGGTCACCAAAGATCACCAAAGGTCACCAAAGATCACCAAAGGTCACCAAAGGTCACCCCAAAGGTCACCAAAGGTCACCAAGATCACCAAAGGTCACCAAAGGTCACAAGGTCACCAAGGTCACCAAAGGTCACCAAGGTCAAAGGTCACCCAAAGGTCACCAAAGGTCACCAAAGGTCACCAAAGGTCACCAAAGGTCACCCCAAAGGTCACCAAAGGTCACCAAAGGGTACCCCAAAGGTCACCAAAGGTCACCCCAAAGGTCACCAAAGGTCACCAAAGGTCATCAAAGGTCACCAAAGGTCACCAAAGGTCACCAAAAGTCACCCCAAAGGTCACCAAAGGTCACCCCAAAGGTCACCAAAGGTCACCCCAAAGGTCACCAAAGGTCACCAAAGGTCACCCCCAAGGTCACCAAAGGTCACCAAAGGTCACCAAAGGTCACCCCAAAGGTCACCAAAGGTCACCCCAAAGGTCACCAAAGGTCACCCCAAAGGTCACCAAAGGTTACCTCAAAGGTCACCAAATGTCACCCCAAAGGTCACCAAAGGTCACCAAAGGTCACCCCAAAGGTCACCAAAGGTCACCAAAGGTCACCCCAAAGGTCACCAAAGGTCACCCCAAAGGTCGCCAAAGGTCACCAAAGGTCACCAAAGGTCACCAAAGGTCACCCCAAAGGTCACCAAAGGTCACCCCAAAGGTCACCAAAGGTCACCAAAGGTCACCCCAAAGGTCACCAAAGGTCACCAAAGGTCACCAAAGGTCACCAAAGGGCACCCCAAAGGTCACCAAAGGTCACCCCAAAAGTCACCAAAGGTCACCAAAGATCACCAAAGGTCACCAATGGTCACCCCAAAGGTCACCAAAGGTCACCAAAGATCACCAAAGGTCACCAAAGGTCACCAAAGGTCACCAAAGGTCACCAAAGGTCACCCCAAAGGTCACCAAAGGTCACCAAAGGTCACCAAAAGTCACCAAAGGTCACCCCAAAGGTCACCAACGGTCACCCCAAAGGTCACCAAAGGTCACCCCAAAGGTCACCAAAGGTCACCAAAGGTTACCCCAAAGGTCACCAAAGGTCACCCCAATGGTCACCAAAGGTAACCAAAGGTAACCCCAAAGGTCACCAAAGGTTACCAAAGGTCACCAAAGGTCACCCCAAAGGTCACCAAAGGTCACCCCAAAGGTCACCAAAGGTCACCAAAGGTCACCAAAGGTCACCAAAGGTCACCCCAAAGGTCACCAAAGGTCACCCCAAAGGTCATCAAAAGTCACCCCAAAGGTCACCAAAGGGCACCAAAGGTTACCCCAAAGGTCACCAAAGGTCACCCCAAAGGTCACCAAAGGTCACCAAAGGTCACCAAAGGTCACCCCAAAGGTCACCAAACGTCACCTCAAAGGTCACCAAAGGTCACCCCAAAGGTCACCACAAAGGTCACCAAAGGTCACCAAAGGTCACCCCAAAGGTCAAAAAAGGTCGCCAAAGGTAACCAAAGGTCACCAAAGGTCACCCCAAAGGTCACCAAAGGTCACCAAAGGTCACCAAAGGTCACCAAAGGTACCCCAAAGGTCACCAAAGGTCACCCCAAAGGTCTCCAAAGGTCACCCCAAAGGTCACCAAAGGTCACCTCAAAGGTCACCAAAGGTCACCAAAGGTCACCAAAGGTCACCCCAAAGGTCACCAAAGGTCACCCCAAAGGTCACCAAAGGTCACCTCAAAGGTCACCAAAGGTCACCAAAGGTCACCAAAGGTCATCCCAAAGGTCACCAAAGGTCGCCAAAGGTAACCAAAGGTCACCAAAGGTCACCCCAAAGGTCACCAAAGGTCACCCCAAAGGTCACCAAAGGTCACCAAAGGTCACCAAAGGTACCCCAAAGGTCACCAAAGGTCACCCCAAAGGTCACCAAAGGTCACCCCAAAGGTCACCAAAGGTCACCTCAAAGGTCACCAAAGGTAACCAAAGGTCACCAAAGGTCACCCCAAAGGTCACCAAAGGTCACCCCAAAGGTCACCAAAGGTCACCTCAAAGGTCACCAAAGGTCACCAAAGGTCACCAAAGGTCACCAAAGGTCACCCCAAAGGTCACCAAAGGTCACCCCAAAGGTCACCAAAGGTCACCCCAAAGGTCACCAAAGGTCACCCCAAAGGTCACCAAAGGTCACCCCAAAGGTCACCAAAGGTCACCCCAAAGGTCACCAAAGGTTACCCTAAAGGTCACCAAAGGTCACCCCAAAGGTCACCAAAGGTCACCAAAGGTCACCCCAAAGGTCACCAAAGGTCACCAAATATCACCAAAGGTCACCAAAGGTCACCCCAAAGGTCACCAAAGGTCACCCCAAAGGTCACCAAAGGTCACCCCAAAGGTCACTAAAGGTCACCTCAAAGGTCACCAAAGGTCATCAAAGGATACCAAAGGTCACCAAAGGTCACCCCAAAGGTCACCAAAGGTCACCCCAAAGGTCACCAAAGGTCACCCCAAAGGTCACCAAAGGTCATCCCAAAGGTCACCAAAGGTCACCCCAAAGGTCACCAAAGGTCACCAAAGGTCACCAAAGGTCACCCCAAAGGTCACCAAAGGTCACCCCAAAGGTCACCAAAGGTCACCAAAGCTCACCAAAAATCACCAAAGGTCACCCCAAAGGTCACCAAAGGTCACCAAAGGTCACCAAAGGTCACCAAAGGTCACCCCAAAAGTCACCAAAGGTCACCAAAGGTCACCCCAAAGGTCACCAAAGGTCACCAAAGGTCACCTTAAAGGTCACCAAAGGTCACCCCAAAGGTCACCAAAAGTCACCAAAGGTCACCCCAAAGGTCACCAAAGGTCACCCAAAGGTCACCAAAGGTCACCAAAGGTCACCAAAGGTCACCCCAAAGGTCACAAAGGTCACCCCAAAGGTCACCAAAGGTCACCAAAGGTCACCAAAGGTCACCAAAGGTCACCCCAAAGGTCACCAAAGGTCACCCCAAAGGTCACCAAAGGTCACCCCAAAGGTCACCAAAGGTCACCTCAAAGGTCACCAAAGGTACCCCAAAGGTCACCAAAGGTCACCCCAAAGGTCACCAAAGGTCACCAAAGGTCACCCCCAAGGTCACCAAAGGTCACCAAAGGTCACCAAAGGTCACCAAAGGTCACCCCAAAGGTCACCAAAGGTCACCCCAAAGGTCACCAAAGGTCACCCCAAAGGTCACCAAAGGTCACCTCAAAGGTCACCAAATGTCACCCCAAAGGTCACCAAAGGTCACCAAAGGTCACCCCAAAGGTCACCAAAGGTCACCAAAGGTCACCAAAGGTCAACAAAGGTCACCCCAAAGGTCACCAAAGGTCACCCCAAAGGTCACCAAAGGTCACCAAAAGTCACCAAAGGTCACCAAAGATCACCCCAAAGGTCACCCCAAAGGTCACCAAAGGTCACCAAAAGTCACCAAAGGTCACCAAAGATCACCCCAAAGGTCACCAAAGGTCACCCCAAAGGTCACCAAAGGTTACCCCAAAGGTCACCAAAGGTCACCAAAGGTCACCCCAAAGGTTACCAAAGTTCACCAATGGTCACCAAAGGTCACCAAAGGGCACCCCAAAGGTCACCAAAGGTCACCCCAAAGGTCACCAAAGGTCACAAAGATCACCAAAGGTCACCAAAGGTCACCCCAAAGGTCACCAAAGGTCACCAAAGGTCACCAAAGGTCACCAAAGGTCACCCCAAAGGTCACCAAAGGTCACCCCAAAGGTCACCAAAGGTCACCCCAAAGGTCACCAAAAGTCACCTCAAAGGTCACCAAATGTCACCCCAAAGGTCACCAAAGGTCACCAAAGGTCACCCCAACGGTCACCAAAGGTCACCAAAAGTCACCAAAGGTCACCAAAGGTCACCCCAAAGGTCACCAAAGGTCACCCCAAAGGTCACCAAAGGTCACCAAAGGTCACCAAAGGACACCAAAGGTCACCCCAAAGGTCACCAAAGTTCACCCCAAAGGTCACCAAAGGTCACCCCAAAGGTCACCAAAGGTCACCAAAGGTCACCCCAAAGGTCACCAAAGGTCACCAAAGGTCACCAAAGGTCACCAAAGGGCACCCCAAAGGTCACCAAAGGTCACCCCAAAGGTCACCAAAGGTCACCAAAGATCACCAAAGGTCACCAAAGATCACCAAAGGTCACCAAAGGTCACCCCAAAGGTCACCAAAGGTCACCAAAGATCACCAAAGGTCACCAAAGGTCACCAAAGGTCACCAAAGGTCACCAAAGGTCACCCCAAAGGTCACCAAAGGTCACCAAAGGTCACCAAAGGTCACCCCAAAGGTCACCAACGGTCACCCCAAAGGTCACCAAAGGTCACCCCAAAGGTCACCAAAGGTCACCAAAGGTTACCCCAAAGGTCACCAAAGGTCACCCCAAAGGTCACCAAAGGTCACCCCAATGGTCACCAAAGGTCACCAAAGGTCATCCCAAAGGTCACCAAAGGTCACCAAAGGTCACCAAAGGTCACCAAAGGTCACCAAAGGTCACCCCAAAGGTCACCAAAGGTCACCCCAAAGGTCACCAAAGGTCACCAAAGGTCACCAAAGGTCACCAAAGGTCACCAAAGGTCCCCAAAGGTCACCCCAAAGGTCACCAAAGGTCACCCGAAAGGTCATCAAAAGTCACCCCAAAGGTCACCAAAGGGCACCAAAGGTTACCCCAAAGGTCACCAAAGGTCACCCCAAAGGTCACCAAAGGTCACCCCAAAGGTCACCAAAGGTCACCTCAAAGGTCACCAAAGGTCACCCCAAAGGTCACCCCAAAGGTCACCAAAGGTCACCAAAGATCACCCCAAAGGTCACCAAAGGTCACCAAAGGTCACCCCAAAGGTCACCAAAGGTCACCAAAGGTCACCTCAAAGGTCACCAAAGGTCATCCCAAAGGTCACCAAAAATCACCTCAAAGGTCAGCAAAGGTCACCAAAGGTCATCCCAAAGGTCACCAAAGGTCGCCAAAGGTTACCAAAGGTCACCAAAGGTCACCTCAAAGGTCACCAAAGGTCACCAAAGGTCACCAAAGGTCACCAAAGGTCACCCCAAAGGTCACCAAAGGTCACCCCAAAGGTCACCAAAGGTCACCCCAAAGGTCACCAAAGGTCACCCCAAAGGTCACCAAAGGTCACCCCAAAGGTCACCAAAGGTCACCAAAGGTCATCAAAGGTCACCAAAGGTCACCCCAAAGGTCACCAAAGGTCACCCCAAAGGTCACCAAAGGTCACCCCAAAGGTCACCAAAGGTCACCCCAAAGGTCACCAAAGGTCACCAAAGGTCACCCCAAAGGTCACCAAAGGTCACCAAAGGTCACCCCAAAGGTCACTCCAAAGGTCACCAAAGGTCACCAAAGGTCACCCCAAAGGTCACCAAAGGTCACCAAAGGTCACCCCAAAGGTCACCAAAGGTCACCCCAAAGGTCACCTCAAAGGTCACCAAAGGTCATCCCAAAGGTCACCAAAGGTCATCCCAAAGGTCACCAAAAATCACCTCAAAGGTCACCAAAGGTCACCAAAGGTCATCCCAAAGGTCACCAAAGGTCGCCAAAGGTTACCAAAGGTCACCAAAGGTCACCCCAAAGGTCACCAAAGGTCACCAAAGGTCACCAAAGGTCACCAAAGGTACCCCAAAGGTCACCAAAGGTCACCCCAAAGGTCTCCAAAGGTCACCCTAAAGGTCACCAAAGGTCACCGCAAAGGTCACCAAAGGTCACCAAAGGCAACAAAGGTCACCCCAAAGGTCACCAAAGGTCACCCCAAAGGTCACCAAAGGTCACCTCAAAGGTCACCAAAGGTCACCAAAGGTCACCAAAGGTCACCAAAGGTCACCCCAAAGGTCACCAAAGGTTACCCCAAAGGTCACCAAAGGTCACCAAAGGTTACCAAAGGTCACCCCAAAGGTCACCAAAGGTCACCCCAAAGGTCACCAAAGGTTACCCCAAAGGTCACCAAAGGTCACCAAAGGTCACCAAAGGTCACCAAAGGTCACCCCAAAGGTCACCAAAGGTCACCAAAGGTCACCAAAGGTCACCCCAAAGGTCACCAAAGGTCACCCCAAATGTCACCAAAGGTCACCCCAAAGGTCACCAAAGGTCACCTCAAAGGTCACCAAAGGTCACCAAAGGTCACCAAAGGTCACCAAAGGTCACCAAAGGTCACCAAAGGTCACCCCAAAGGTCACAAAAGGTCACCCCAAAGGTCACCAAAGGTCACCAAAGGTCACCAAAGGTCACCAAAGGTCACCCCAAAGGTCACCAAAGGTCACCCCAAAGGTCATCAAAAGTCACCCCAAAGGTCACCAAAGGGCACCAAAGGTCACCCCAAGGGTCACCAAAGGTCACCCCAAAGGTCACCAAAGGTCACCAAAGGTCACCAAAGGTCACCCCAAAGGTCACCAAAGGTCACCTCAAAGGTCACCAAAGGTCACCCCAAAGGTCACCCCAAAGGTCACCAAAGGTCACCAAAGGTCACCCCAAAGGTCACCAAAGGTCACCAAACGTCACCCCAAAGGTCACCAAAGGTCACCAAAGGTCACCTCAAAGGTCACCAAAGGTCATCCCAAAGGTCACCAAAAATCACCTCAAAGGTCACCAAAGGTCACCAAAGGTCACCAAAGGTCACCAAAAGTCATTCCAAAGGTCACCAAAGGTCACCCCAAAGGTCACCAAAGGTCACCCCAAAGGTCACCAAAGGTCATCCCAAAGGTCACCAAAGGTCGCCAAAGGTCACCAAAGGTCACCAAAGGTCACCCCAAAGGTCACCAAAGGTCACCCCAAAGGTCACCAAAGGTCACCCCAAAGGTCACCAAAAGTCACCTCAAAGGTCACCAAATGTCACCCCAAAGGTCACCAAAGGTCACCAAAGGTCACCCCAACGGTCACCAAAGGTCACCAAAAGTCACCAAAGGTCACCAAAGGTCACCCCAAAGGTCACCTAAGGTCACCCCAAAGGTCACCAAAGGTCACCAAAGGTCACCAAAGGTCACCAAAGGTCACCCCAAAGGTCACCAAAGTTTACCCCAAAGGTCACCAAAGGTAACCCCAAAGGTCACCAAAGGTCACCCCAAAGGTCACCAAAGGTCACCAAAGGTCACCAAAGGTCACCAAAGGGCACCCCAAAGGTCACCAAAGGTCACCCCAAAGGTCACCAAAGGTCACCAAAGATCACCAAAGGTCACCAAAGATCACCAAAGGTCACCAAAGGTCACCCCAAAGGTCACCAAAGGTCACCAAAGATCACCAAAGGTCACCAAAGGTCACCAAAGGTCACCAAAGGTCACCAAAGGTCACCCCAAAGGTCACCAAAGGTCACCAAAGGTCACCAAAGATCACCCCAAAGGTCACCAAAGGTCACCAAAGGGTACCCCAAAGGTCACCAAAGGTCACCCCAAAGGTCACCAAAGGTCACCAAAGGTCATCAAAGGTCACCAAAGGTCACCAAAGGTCACCAAAAGTCACCCCAAAGGTCACCAAAGGTCACCCCAAAGGTCACCAAAGGTCACCCCAAAGGTCACCAAAGGTCACCAAAGGTCACCCCCAAGGTCACCAAAGGTCACCAAAGGTCACCAAAGGTCACCCCAAAGGTCACCAAAGGTCACCCCAAAGGTCACCAAAGGTCACCCCAAAGGTCACCAAAGGTCACCTCAAAGGTCACCAAATGTCACCCCAAAGGTCACCAAAGGTCACCCCAAAGGTCACCAAAGGTCACCAAAGGTCACCCCAAAGGTCACCAAAGGTCACCCCAAAGGTCACCAAAGGTCACCAAAGGTCACCAAAGGTCACCAAAGGTCACCCCAAAGGTCACCAAAGGTCACCCCAAAGGTCACCAAAGGTCACCAAAGGTCACCCCAAAGGTCACCAAAGGTCACCAAAGGTCACCAAAGGTCACCAAAGGGCACCCCAAAGGTCACCAAAGGTCACCCCAAAAGTCACCAAAGGTCACCAAAGATCACCAAAGGTCACCAATGGTCACCCCAAAGGTCACCAAAGGTCACCAAAGATCACCAAAGGTCACCAAAGGTCACCAAAGGTCACCAAAGGTCACCAAAGGTCACCCCAAAGGTCACCAAAGGTCACCAAAGGTCACCAAAGGTCACCAAAGGTCACCCCAAAGGTCACCAACGGTCACCCCAAAGGTCACCAAAGGTCACCCCAAAGGTCACCAAAGGTCACCAAAGGTTACCCCAAAGGTCACCAAAGGTCACCCCAATGGTCACCAAAGGTCACCAAAGGTAACCCCAAAGGTCACCAAAGGTTACCAAAGGTCACCAAAGGTCACCCCAAAGGTCACCAAAGGTCACCCCAAAGGTCACCAAAGGTCACCAAAGGTCACCAAAGGTCACCAAAGGTCACCCCAAAGGTCACCAAAGGTCACCCCAAAGGTCATCAAAAGTCACCCCAAAGGTCACCAAAGGGCACCAAAGGTTACCCCAAAGGTCACCAAAGGTCACCCCAAAGGTCACCAAAGGTCACCAAAGGTCACCAAAGGTCACCCCAAAGGTCACCAAACGTCACCTCAAAGGTCACCAAAGGTCACCCCAAAGGTCACCACAAAGGTCACCAAAGGTCACCAAAGGTCACCCCAAAGGTCAATAAAGGTCGCCAAAGGTAACCAAAGGTCACCAAAGGTCACCCCAAAGGTCACCAAAGGTCACCAAAGGTCACCAAAGGTCACCAAAGGTACCCCAAAGGTCACCAAAGGTCACCCCAAAGGTCTCCAAAGGTCACCCCAAAGGTCACCAAAGGTCACCTCAAAGGTCACCAAAGGTCACCAAAGGTCACCAAAGGTCACCCCAAAGGTCACCAAAGGTCACCCCAAAGGTCACCAAAGGTCACCTCAAAGGTCACCAAAGGTCACCAAAGGTCACCAAAGGTCATCCCAAAGGTCACCAAAGGTCGCCAAAGGTAACCAAAGGTCACCAAAGGTCACCCCAAAGGTCACCAAAGGTCACCCCAAAGGTCACCAAAGGTCACCAAAGGTCACCAAAGGTACCCCAAAGGTCACCAAAGGTCACCCCAAAGGTCACCAAAGGTCACCCCAAAGGTCACCAAAGGTCACCTCAAAGGTCACCAAAGGTAACCAAAGGTCACCAAAGGTCACCCCAAAGGTCACCAAAGGTCACCCCAAAGGTCACCAAAGGTCACCTCAAAGGTCACCAAAGGTCACCAAAGGTCACCAAAGGTCACCAAAGGTCACCCCAAAGGTCACCAAAGGTCACCCCAAAGGTCACCAAAGGTCACCCCAAAGGTCACCAAAGGTCACCCCAAAGGTCACCAAAGGTCACCCCAAAGGTCACCAAAGGTCACCCCAAAGGTCACCAAAGGTTACCCTAAAGGTCACCAAAGGTCACCCCAAAGGTCACCAAAGGTCACCAAAGGTCACCCCAAAGGTCACCAAAGGTCACCAAATATCACCAAAGGTCACCAAAGGTCACCCCAAAGGTCACCAAAGGTCACCCCAAAGGTCACCAAAGGTCACCCCAAAGGTCACTAAAGGTCACCTCAAAGGTCACCAAAGGTCACCAAAGGATACCAAAGGTCACCAAAGGTCACCCCAAAGGTCACCAAAGGTCACCCCAAAGGTCACCAAAGGTCACCCCAAAGGTCACCAAAGGTCATCCCAAAGGTCACCAAAGGTCACCCCAAAGGTCACCAAAGGTCACCAAAGGTCACCAAAGGTCACCCCAAAGGTCACCAAAGGTCACCCCAAAGGTCACCAAAGGTCACCAAAGCTCACCAAAAATCACCAAAGGTCACCCCAAAGGTCACCAAAGGTCACCAAAGGTCACCAAAGGTCACCAAAGGTCACCCCAAAAGTCACCAAAGGTCACCAAAGGTCACCCCAAAGGTCACCAAAGGTCACCAAAGGTCACCTTAAAGGTCACCAAAGGTCACCCCAAAGGTCACCAAAAGTCACCAAAGGTCACCCCAAAGGTCACCAAAGGTCACCCCAAAGGTCACCAAAGGTCACCAAAGGTCACCAAAGGTCACCCCAAAGGTCACCAAAGGTCACCCCAAAGGTCACCAAAGGTCACCAAAGGTCACCAAAGGTCACCAAAGGTCACCCCAAAGGTCACCAAAGGTCACCCCAAAGGTCACCAAAGGTCACCCCAAAGGTCACCAAAGGTCACCTCAAAGGTCACCAAAGGTCACCCCAAAGGTCACCAAAGGTCACCCCAAAGGTCACCAAAGGTCACCAAAGGTCACCCCCAAGGTCACCAAAGGTCACCAAAGGTCACCAAAGGTCACCAAAGGTCACCCCAAAGGTCACCAAAGGTCACCCCAAAGGTCACCAAAGGTCACCCCAAAGGTCACCAAAGGTCACCTCAAAGGTCACCAAATGTCACCCCAAAGGTCACCAAAGGTCACCAAAGGTCACCCCAAAGGTCACCAAAGGTCACCAAAGGTCACCAAAGGTCAACAAAGGTCACCCCAAAGGTCACCAAAGGTCACCCCAAAGGTCACCAAAGGTCACCAAAAGTCACCAAAGGTCACCAAAGATCACCCCAAAGGTCACCCCAAAGGTCACCAAAGGTCACCAAAAGTCACCAAAGGTCACCAAAGATCACCCCAAAGGTCACCAAAGGTCACCCCAAAGGTCACCAAAGGTTACCCCAAAGGTCACCAAAGGTCACCAAAGGTCACCCCAAAGGTTACCAAAGTTCACCAATGGTCACCAAAGGTCACCAAAGGGCACCCCAAAGGTCACCAAAGGTCACCCCAAAGGTCACCAAAGGTCACCAAAGATCACCAAAGGTCACCAAAGGTCACCCCAAAGGTCACCAAAGGTCACCAAAGGTCACCAAAGGTCACCAAAGGTCACCAAAGGTCACCAAAGGTCACCAAAAGTCACCAAAGGTCACCCCAAAGGTCACCAAAGGTCACCAAAGGTCACCAAAGGTCACCAAAGGTCACCCCAAAGTTCACCAAAGGTCACCAAAGGTCACCCCAAAGGTCACCAAAGGTCACCAAAGGTCACCTCAAAGGTCACCAAAGGTCATCCCAAAGGTCACCAAAAATCACCCCAAAGGTCACCAAAGGTCACCAAAGGTCACCTCAAAGGTCACCAAAGGTCATCCCAAAGGTCACCAAAAATCACCTCAATGGTCACCAAAGGTCACCAAAGGTCACCCCAAAGGTCACCAAAGGTCACCAAAGGTCACCAAAGGTCACCCCAAAGGTCACAAAAGGTCACCCCAAAGGTCACCAAAGGTCACCAAAGGTCACCAAAGGTCACCAAAGGTCACCCCAAAGGTCACCAAAGGTCACCCCAAAGGTCATCAAAAGTCACCCCAAAGGTCACCAAAGGGCACCAAAGGTCACCCCAAGGGTCACCAAAGGTCACCCCAAAGGTCACCAAAGGTCACCAAAGGTCACCAAAGGTCACCCCAAAGGTCACCAAAGGTCACCTCAAAGGTCACCAAAGGTCACCCCAAAGGTCACCCCAAAGGTCACCAAAGGTCACCAAAGGTCACCCCAAAGGTCACCAAAGGTCACCAAACGTCACCCCAAAGGTCACCAAAGGTCACCAAAGGTCACCTCAAAGGTCACCAAAGGTCATCCCAAAGGTCACCAAAAATCACCTCAAAGGTCACCAAAGGTCACCAAAGGTCACCAAAGGTCACCAAAAGTCATTCCAAAGGTCACCAAAGGTGACCCCAAAGGTCACCAAAGGTCACCCCAAAGGTCACCAAAGGTCATCCCAAAGGTCACCAAAGGTCGCCAAAGGTCACCAAAGGTCACCAAAGGTCACCCCAAAGGTCACAAAGGTCACCCCAAAGGTCACCAAAGGTCACCCCAAAGGTCACCAAAAGTCACCTCAAAGATCACCAAATACCACCCCAAAGGTCACCAAAGGTCACCAAAGGTCACCCCAACGGTCACCAAAGGTCACCAAAAGTCACCAAAGGTCACCAAAGGTCACCCCAAAGGTCACCAAAGGTCACCCCAAAGGTCACCAAAGGTCACCAAAGGTCACAAAGGTCACCAAAGGTCACCCCAAAGGTCACCAAAGTTCACCCCAAAGGTCACCAAAGGTCACCCCAAAGGTCATCAAAGGTCACCAAAGGTCACCCCAAAGGTCACCAAAGGTCACCAAAGGTCACCAAAGGTCACCAAAGGGCACCCCAAAGGTCACCAAAAGTTACCCCAAAGGTCACCAAAGGTCACCAAAGATCACCAAAGGTCACCAAAGATCACCAAAGGTCACCAAAGGTCACCCCAAAGGTCACCAAAGGTCACCAAAGATCACCAAAGGTCACCAAAGGTCACCAAAGGTCACCAAAGGTCACCAAAGGTCACCCCAAAGGTCACCAAAGGTCACCAAAGGTCACCCCAAAGGTCACCCCAAAGGTCACCAAAGGTCACCCCAAAGGTCACCAAAGGTCACCAAAGGTTACCCCAAAGGTCACCAAAGGTCACCCCAAAGGTCACCAAAGGTCACCCCAATGGTCACCAAAGGTCACCAAAGGTCACCCCAAAGGTCACCAAAGGTCACCAAAGGTCACCAAAGGTCACCCCAAAGGTCACCAAAGGTCACCCCAAAGGTCACCAAAGGTCACCAAAGGTCACCAAAGGTCACCAAAGGTCACCAAAGGTCACCCCAAAGGTCACCAAAGGTCACCCCAAAGGTCATCAAAAGTCACCCCAAAGGTCACCAAAGGGCACCAAAGGTTACCCCAAAGGTCACCAAAGGTCACCCCAAAGGTCACCAAAGGTCACCAAAGGTCACCAAAGGTCACCCCAAAGGTCACCAAAGGTCACCTCAAAGGTCACCAAAGGTCACCCCAAAGGTCACCCCAAAGGTCACCAAAGGTCACCAAAGGTCACCCCAAAGGTCACCAATGGTCACCAAAGGTCACCCCAAAGGTCACCAAAGGTCACCAAAGGTCACCTCAAAGGTCACCAAAGGTCATCCCAAAGGTCACCAAAAATCACCTCAAAGGCCACCAAAGGTCACCAAAGGTCATCCCAAAGGTCACCAAAGGTCGCCAAAGGTTACCAAAGGTCACCAAAGGTCACCTCAAAGGTCACCAAAGGTCACCAAAGGTCACCAAAGGTCACCAAAGGTCACCCCAAAGGTCACCAAAGGTCACCCCAAAGGTCACCAAAGGCACCCCAAAGGTCACCAAAGGTCACCCCAAAGGTCACCAAAGGTCCCCAAAGGTCATCAAAGGTCACCAAAGGTCACCCCAAAGGTCACCAAAGGTCACCCCAAAGGTCACCAAAGGTCACCCCAAAGGTCACCAAAGGTCACCCCAAAGGTCACCAAAGGTCACCAAAGGTCACCCCAAAGGTCACCAAAGGTCACCAAAGGTCACCCCAAAGGTCACTCCAAAGGTCACCAAAGGTCACCAAAGGTCACCCCAAAGGTCACCAAAGGTCACCAAAGGTCACCCCAAAGGTCACCAAAGGTCACCCCAAAGGTCACCTCAAAGGTCACCAAAGGTCATCCCAAAGGTCACCAAAGGTCATCCCAAAGGTCACCAAAAATCACCTCAAAGGTCACCAAAGGTCACCAAAGGTCATCCCAAAGGTCACCAAAGGTCGCCAAAGGTTACCAAAGGTCACCAAGGGTCACCCCAAAGGTCACCAAAGGTCACCAAAGGTCACCAAAGGTCACCAAAGGTACCCCAAAGGTCACCAAAGGTCACCCCAAAGGTCTCCAAAGGTCACCCTAAAGGTCACCAAAGGTCACCTCAAAGGTCACCAAAGGTCACCAAAGGTCAACAAAGGTCACCCCAAAGGTCACCAAAGGTCACCCCAAAGGTCACCAAAGGTCACCTCAAAGGTCACCAAAGGTCACCAAAGGTCACCAAAGGTCACCAAAGGTCACCCCAAAGGTCACCAAAGGTCACCCCAAAGGTCACCAAAGGTCACCCCAAAGGTCACCAAAGGTCACCAAAGGTTCCAAAGGTCACCCCAAAGGTCACCAAAGGTCACCCCAAAGGTCACCAAAGGTTACCCCAAAGGTCACCAAAGGTCACCAAAGGTCACCAAAGGTCACCAAAGGTCACCCCAAAGGTCACCAAAGGTCACCAAAGGTCACCAAAGGTCACCAAAGGTCACCCCAAAGGTCACCAAAGGTCACCCCAAATGTCACCAAAGGTCACCCCAAAGGTCACCAAAGGTCACCTCAAAGGTCACCAAAGGTCACCAAAGGTCACCAAAGGTCACCAAAGGTCACCAAAGGTCACCAAAGGTCACCCCAAAGGTCACAAAAGGTCACCCCAAAGGTCACCAAAGGGCACCAAAGGTCACCAAAGGTCACCAAAGGTCACCCCAAAGGTCACCAAAGGTCACCCCAAAGGTCATCAAAAGTCACCCCAAAGGTCACCAAAGGGCACCAAAGGTCACCCCAAGGGTCACCAAAGGTCACCCCAAAGGTCACCAAAGGTCACAAAAGGTCACCAAAGGTCACCCCAAAGGTCACCAAAGGTCACCTCAAAGGTCACCAAAGGTCACCCCAAAGGTCACCCCAAAGGTCACCAAAGGTCACCAAAGGTCACCAAAGGTAACCAAAGGTCACCCCAAAGGTCACCAAAGGTCACCCCAAAGGTCACCAAAAGTCACCCCAAAGGTCACCAAAGGTCACCAAAGGTCACCCCAAAGGTCACCAAAAGTCACCCCAAAGGTCACCAAAGGTCACCAAAGGTCACCCCAAAGGTCACCAAAGGTCACCAAAGGTCACCCCAAAGGTCTCCAAAGGTCACCCCAAAGGTCACCAAAGGTCACCAAAGGTCACCAAAGGTCACCCCAAAGGTCACCAAAGGTCACCCCAAAGGTCATCAAAAGTCACCCCAAAGGTCACCAAAGGGCACCAAAGGTCACCCCAAGGGTCACCAAAGGTCACCCCAAAGGTCACCAAAGGTCACCAAAGGTCACCAAAGGTCACCCCAAAGGTCACCAAAGGTCACCTTAAAGGTCACCAAAGGTCACCCCAAAGGTCACCCCAAAGGTCACCAAAGGTCACCAAAGGTCACCCCAAAGGTCACCAAAGGTCACCAAACGTCACCCCAAAGGTCACCAAAGGTCACCAAAGGTCACCTCAAAGGTCACCAAAGGTCATCCCAAAGGTCACCAAAAATCACCTCAAAGGTCACCAAAGGTCACCAAAGGTCACCAAAGGTCACCAAAAGTCATTCCAAAGGTCACCAAAGGTGACCCCAAAAGGCCCCAAAGGTCACCCCAAAGGTCACCAAAGGTCATCCCAAAGGTCACCAAAGGTCGCCAAAGGTCACCAAAGGTCACCAAAGGTCACCCCAAGGGTCACCAAAGGTCACCCCAAAGGTCACCAAAGGTCACCCCAAAAGTCACCAAAAGTCACCTCAAAGGTCACCAAATGACACCCCAAAGGAGGTCACCAAAGGTCACCCCAACGGTCACCAAAGGTCACCAAAAGTCACCAAAGGTCACCAAAGGTCACCCCAAAGGGTCACCAAAGGGTCACCCCCAAAGGTCACCAAAGGTCACCAAAGGTCACCAAAGATCACCAAAGGTCACCCCAAAGGTCACCAAAGTTCACCCCAAAGGTCACCAAAGGTCACCCCAAAGGTCACCAAAGGTCACCAAAGGTCACCCCAAAGGTCACCAAAGGTCACCAAAGGTCACCAAAGGTCACCAAAGGGCGCCCCAAAGGTCACCAAAGGTCACCCCAAAGGTCACCAAAGGTCACCAAAGATCACCAAAGGTCACCAAAGATCACCAAAGGTCACCAAAGGTCACCCCAAAGGTCACCAAAGGTCACCAAAGATCACCAAAGGTCACCAAAGGTAACCAAAGGTCACCAAAGGTCACCAAGGTCACCCCAAAGGTCACCAAAGGTCCACCAAAGGTCACCAAAGGTCACCCCAAAGGGTCACCAACGGTCACCCCAAAGGTCACCAAAGGTCACCCCAAAGGTCACCAAAGGTCACCAAAGGTTACCCCAAAGGTCACCAAAGGTCACCCCAAAGGTCCACCAAAGGTCACCCCAATGGTCACCAAAGGTCACCAAAGGTCACCCCAAAGGTCACCAAAGGTCACCAAAGGTCACCAAAGGTCACCAAAGGTCACCAAAGGTCACCCCAAAGGTCACCAAAGGTCACCCCAAAGGTCACCAAAGGTCACCAAAGGTCACCAAAGGTCACCAAAGGTCACCAAAGGTCACCAAAGGTCACCCCAAAGGTCACCAAAGGGTCACCCCAAAGGTCATCAAAAGTCACCCCAAAGGTCACCAAAGGGCACCAAAGGTTACCCCAAAGGTCACCAAAGGTCACCCCAAAGGTCACCAAAGGTCACCAAAGGTCACCAAAGGTCACCCCAAAGGTCACCAAAGGTCACCTCAAAGGTCACCAAAGGTCACCCCAAAGGTCACCCCAAAGGTCACCAAAGGTCACCAAAGATCACCCCAAAGGTCACCAAAGGTCACCAAAGGTCACCCCCAAAGGTCACCAAAGGTCACCAAAGGTCACCTCAAAGGTCACCAAAGGTCATCCCAAAGGTCACCAAAAATCACCTCAAAGGTCACCAAAGGTCACCAAAGGTCATCCCAAAGGTCACCAAAGGTCGCCAAAGGTTACCAAAGGTCACCAAAGGTCACCCAAAGGTCATCCCAAAGGTCACCAAAGGTCGCCAAAGGTTACCAAAGGTCACCAAAGGTCACCCCAAAGGTCACCAAAGGTCACCAAAGGTCACCAAAGGTCACCAAAGGTACCCCAAAGGTCACCAAAGGTCACCCCAAAGGTCTCCAAAGGTCACCCTAAAGGTCACCAAAGGTCACCTCAAAGGTCACCAAAGGTCACCAAAGGTCAACAAAGGTCACCCCAAAGGTCACCAAAGGTCACCCCAAAGGTCACCAAAGGTCACCTCAAAGGTCACCAAAGGTCACCAAAGGTCACCAAAGGTCACCAAAGGTCACCCCAAAGGTCACCAAAGGGTCACCCCAAAGGTCACCAAAGGTCACCAAAGGTTACCAAAGGTCACCCCAAAGGTCACCCAAAGGTCACCCCCAAAGGTCACCAAAGGTTACCCCAAAGGTCACCAAAGGTCACCAAAGGTCACCAAAGGTCACCAAAGGTCACCCCAAAGGTCACCAAAGGTCACCAAAGGTCACCAAAGGTCACCAAAGGTCACCCCAAAGGTCACCAAAGGTCACCCCAAATGTCACCAAAGGTCACCAAAGGTCACCAAAGGTCACCCCAAAGGTCACAAAAGGTCACCCCAAAGGTCACCAAAGGTCACCAAAGGTCACCAAAGGTCACCAAAGGTCACCCCAAAGGTCACCAAAGGTCACCCCAAAGGTCATCAAAAGTCACCCCCAAAGGTCACCAAAGGGCACCAAAGGTCACCCCAAGGGTCACCAAAGGTCACCCCAAAGGTCACCAAAGGTCACCAAAGGTCACCAAAGGTCACCCCAAAGGTCACCAAAGGTCACCTCAAAGGTCACCAAAGGTCACCCCAAAGGTCACCCCAAAGGTCACCAAAGGTCACCAAAGGTCACCCCCAAAGGTCACCAAAGGTCACCAAACGTCACCCCAAAGGTCACCAAAGGTCACCAAAGGTCACCTCAAAGGTCACCAAAGGTCATCCCAAAGGTCACCAAACGTCACCCCAAAGGTCACCAAAGGTCAACAAAGGTCACCCCAAAGGTCACCAAAGGTCACCCCAAAGGTCACCAAAGGTCACCTCAAAGGTCACCAAAGGTCACCAAAGGTCACCAAAGGTCACCAAAGGTCACCCCAAAGGTCACCAAAGGTCACCCCAAAGGTCACCAAAGGTCACCAAAGGTTACCAAAGGTCACCCCAAAGGTCACCAAAGGTCACCCCAAAGGTCACCAAAGGTTACCCCAAAGGTCACCAAAGGTCACCAAAGGTCACCAAAGGTCAACAAAGGTCACCCCAAAGGTCACCAAAGGTCACCCCAAAGGTCACCAAAGGTCACCTCAAAGGTCACCAAAGGTCACCAAAGGTCACCAAAGGTCACCAAAGGTCACCCCAAAGGTCACCAAAGGTCACCCCAAAGGTCACCAAAGGTCACCAAAGGTTACCAAAGGTCACCCCAAAGGTCACCAAAGGTCACCCCAAAGGTCACCAAAGGTTACCCCAAAGGTCACCAAAGGTCACCAAAGGTCACCAAAGGTCACCAAAGGTCACCCCAAAGGTCACCAAAGGTCACCAAAGGTCACCAAAGGTCACCAAAGGTCACCCCAAAGGTCACCAAAGGTCACCCCAAATGTCACCAAAGGTCACCAAAGGTCACCAAAGGTCACCCCCAAAGGTCACAAAAGGTCACCCCAAAGGTCACCAAAGGTCACCAAAGGTCACCAAAGGTCACCAAAGGTCACCCCAAAGGTCACCAAAGGTCACCCCAAAGGTCATCAAAAGTCACCCCAAAGGTCACCAAAGGGCACCAAAGGTCACCCCAAGGGTCACCAAAGGTCACCCCAAAGGTCACCAAAGGTCACCAAAGGTCACCAAAGGTCACCCCAAAGGTCACCAAAGGTCACCTCAAAGGTCACCAAAGGTCACCCCAAAGGTCACCCCAAAGGTCACCAAAGGTCACCAAAGGTCACCCCAAAGGTCACCAAAGGTCACCAAACGTCACCCCAAAGGTCACCAAAGGTCACCAAAGGTCACCTCAAAGGTCACCAAAGGTCATCCCAAAGGTCACCAAAAATCACCTCAAAGGTCACCAAAGGTCACCAAAGGTCACCAAAGGTCACCAAAAAGTCATTCCAAAGGTCACCAAAGGTCACCCCAAAGGTCACCAAAGGTCACCCCAAAGGTCACCAAAGGTCATCCCAAAGGTCACCAAAGGTCGCCAAAGGTCACCAAAGGTCACCAAAGGTCACCCCAAAGGTCAGCAAAGGTCACCCCAAAGGTCACCAAAGGTCACCCCAAAGGTCACCAAAAGTCACCTCAAAGGTCACCAAATGTCACCCCAAAGGTCACCAAAGGTCACCAAAGGTCACCCCAACGGTCACCAAAGGTCACCAAAAGTCACCAAAGGTCACCAAAGGTCACCCCAAAGGTCACCTAAGGTCACCCCAAAGGTCACCAAAGGTCACCAAAGGTCACCAAAGGTCACCAAAGGTCACCCCAAAGGTCACCAAAGTTTACCCCAAAGGTCACCAAAGGTCACCCCAAAGGTCACCAAAGGTCACCCCAAAGGTCACCAAAGGTCACCAAAGGTCACCAAAGGTCACCAAAGGGCACCCCAAAGGTCACCAAAGGTCACCCCAAAGGTCACCAAAGGTCACCAAAGATCACCAAAGGTCACCAAAGATCACCAAAGGTCACCAAAGGTCACCCCAAAGGTCACCAAAGGTCACCAAAGATCACCAAAGGTCACCAAAGGTCACCAAAGGTCACCAAAGGTCACCAAAGGTCACCCCAAAGGTCACCAAAGGTCACCAAAGGTCACCAAAGGTCACCAAAGGTCACCCCAAAGGTCACCAAAGGTCACCAAAGGGTACCCCAAAGGTCACCAAAGGTCACCCCAAAGGTCACCAAAGGTCACCAAAGGTCATCAAAGGTCACCAAAGGTCACCAAAGGTCACCAAAAGTCACCCCAAAGGTCACCAAAGGTCACCCCAAAGGTCACCAAAGGTCACCCCAAAGGTCACCAAAGGTCACCAAAGGTCACCCCCCAAGGTCACCAAAGGTCACCAAAGGTCACCAAAGGTCACCCCAAAGGTCACCAAAGGTCACCCCAAAGGTCACCAAAGGTCACCCCAAAGGTCACCAAAGGTCACCTCAAAGGTCACCAAATGTCACCCCAAAGGTCACCAAAGGTCACCAAAGGTCACCCCAAAGGTCACCAAAGGTCACCAAAGGTCACCCCAAAGGTCACCAAAGGTCACCCCAAAGGTCACCAAAGGTCACCAAAGGTCACCAAAGGTCACCAAAGGTCACCCCAAAGGTCACCAAAGGTCACCCCAAAGGTCACCAAAGGTCACCAAAGGTCACCCCAAAGGTCACCAAAGGTCACCAAAGGTCACCAAAGGTCACCAAAGGGCACCCCAAAGGTCACCAAAGGTCACCCCAAAAGTCACCAAAGGTCACCAAAGATCACCCCAAAGGTCACCAATGGTCACCCCAAAGGTCACCAAAGGTCACCAAAGATCACCAAAGGTCACCAAAGGTCACCAAAGGTCACCAAAGGTCACCAAAGGTCACCCCAAAGGTCACCAAAGGTCACCAAAGGTCACCAAAGGTCACCAAAGGTCACCCCAAAGGTCACCAACGGTCACCCCAAAGGTCACCAAAGGTCACCCCAAAGGTCACCAAAGGTCACCAAAGGTTACCCCAAAGGTCACCAAAGGTCACCCCAATGGTCACCAAAGGTC
Source organism: Agriotes lineatus (assembly GCA_940337035.1). Taxonomy (NCBI): domain Eukaryota; kingdom Metazoa; phylum Arthropoda; class Insecta; order Coleoptera; family Elateridae; genus Agriotes; species Agriotes lineatus. The sequence goes on from CALNHX010010478.1 coordinate 22,128, forward strand.
ACCAAAGGTAACCCCAAAGGTCACCAAAGGTTACCAAAGGTCACCAAAGGTCACCCCAAAGGTCACCAAAGGTCACCCCAAAGGTCACCAAAGGTCACCAAAGGTCACCAAAGGTCACCAAAGGTCACCCCAAAGGTCACCAAAGGTCACCCCAAAGGTCATCAAAAGTCACCCCAAAGGTCACCAAAGGGCACCAAAGGTTACCCCAAAGGTCACCAAAGGTCACCCCAAAGGTCACCAAAGGTCACCAAAGGTCACCCCAAAGGTCACCAAAGGTCACCTCAAAGGTCACCAAAGGTCACCCCAAAGGTCACCACAAAGGTCACCAAAGGTCACCAAAGGTCACCCCAAAGGTCACCAAAGGTCGCCAAAGGTAACCAAAGGTCACCAAAGGTTACCCCAAAGGTCACCAAAGGTCACCAAAGGTCACCAAAGGTCACCAAAGGTACCCCAAAGGTCACCAAAGGTCACCCCAAAGGTCTCCAAAGGTCACCCCAAAGGTCACCAAAGGTCACCTCAAAGGTCACCAAAGGTCACCAAAGGTCACCAAAGGTCACCCCAAAGGTCACCAAAGGTCACCCCAAAGGTCACCAAAGGTCACCTCAAAGGTCACCAAAGGTCACCAAAGGTCACCAAAGGTCATCCCAAAGGTCACCAAAGGTCGCCAAAGGTAACCAAAGGTCACCAAAGGTCACCCCAAAGGTCACCAAAGGTCAACCCAAAGGTCACCAAAGGTCACCAAAGGTCACCAAAGGTCACCAAAGGTACCCCAAAGGTCACCAAAGGTCACCCCAAAGGTCACCAAAGGTCACCCCAAAGGTCACCAAAGGTCACCTCAAAGGTCACCAAAGGTAACCAAAGGTCACCAAAGGTCACCCCAAAGGTCACCAAAGGTCACCCCAAAGGTCACCAAAGGTCACCTCAAAGGTCACCAAAGGTCACCAAAGGTCACCAAAGGTCACCAAAGGTCACCCCAAAGGTCACAAAAGGTCACCCCAAAGGTCACCAAAGGTCACCCCAAAGGTCACCAAAGGTCACCCCAAAGGTCACCAAAGGTCACCCCAAAGGTCACCAAAGGTCACCCCAAAGGTCACCAAAGGTTACCCTAAAGGTCACCAAAGGTCACCCCAAAGGTCACCAAAGGTCACCAAAGGTCACCCCAAAGGTCACCAAAGGTCACCAAATATCACCAAAGGTCACCAAAGGTCACCCCAAAGGTCACCAAAGGTCACCCCAAAGGTCACCAAAGGTCACCCCAAAGGTCACCAAAGGTCACCTCAAAGGTCACCAAAGGTCACCAAAGGATACCAAAGGTCACCAAAGGTCACCCCAAAGGTCACCAAAGGTCACCCCAAAGGTCACCAAAGGTCACCCCAAAGGTCACCAAAGGTCATCCCAAAGGTCACCAAAGGTCACCCCAAAGGTCACCAAAGGTCACCAAAGGTCACCAAAGGTCACCCCAAAGGTCACCAAAGGTCACCCCAAAGGTCACCAAAGGTCACCAAAGCTCACCAAAAATCACCAAAGGTCACCCCAAAGGTCACCAAAGGTCACCAAAGGTCACCAAAGGTCACCAAAGGTCACCCCAAAAGTCACCAAAGGTCACCAAAGGTCACCCCAAAGGTCACCAAAGGTCACCAAAGGTCACCTTAAAGGTCACCAAAGGTCACCCCAAAGGTCACCAAAAGTCACCAAAGGTCACCCCAAAGGTCACCAAAGGTCACCCCAAAGGTCACCAAAGGTCACCAAAGGTCACCAAAGGTCACCCCAAAGGTCACCAAAGGTCACCCCAAAGGTCACCAAAGGTCACCAAAGGTCACCAAAGGTCACCCCAAAGGTCACCAAAGGTCACCCCAAAGGTCACCAAAGGTCACCCCAAAGGTCACCAAAGGTCACCTCAAAGGTCACCAAAGGTCACCCCAAAGGTCACCAAAGGTCACCCCAAAGGTCACCAAAAGTCACCAAAGGTCACCCCCAAGGTCACCAAAGGTCACCAAAGGTCACCAAAGGTCACCAAAGGTCACCCCAAAGGTCACCAAAGGTCACCCCAAAGGTCACCAAAGGTCACCAAAGATCACCAAAGGTCACCAAAGGTCACCCCAAAGGTCACCAAAGATCACCAAAGGTCACCAAAGGTCACCCCAAAGGTCACCAAAGGTCACCAAAGATCACCAAAGGTCACCAAAGGTCACCAAAGGTCACCAAAGGTCACCAAAGGTCACCCCAAAGGTCACCAAAGGTCACCAAAGGTCACCAAAGGTCACCAAAGGTCACCCCAAAGGTCACCAAAGGTCACCAAAGGGTACCCCAAAGGTCACCAAAGGTCACCCCAAAGGTCACCAAAGGTCACCAAAGGTCATCAAAGGTCACCAAAGGTCACCAAAGGTCACCAAAAGTCACCCCAAAGGTCACCAAAGGTCACCCCAAAGGTCACCAAAGGTCACCCCAAAGGTCACCAAAGGTCACCAAAGGTCACCCCCAAGGTCACCAAAGGTCACCAAAGGTCACCAAAGGTCACCCCAAAGGTCACCAAAGGTCACCCCAAAGGTCACCAAAGGTCACCCCAAAGGTCACCAAAGGTCACCTCAAAGGTCACCAAATGTCACCCCAAAGGTCACCAAAGGTCACCAAAGGTCACCCCAAAGGTCACCAAAGGTCACCAAAGGTCACCCCAAAGGTCACCAAAGGTCACCCCAAAGGTCACCAAAGGTCACCAAAGGTCACCAAAGGTCACCCCAAAGGTCACCAAAGGTCACCCCAAAGGTCACCAAAGGTCACCAAAGGTCACCCCAAAGGTCACCAAAGGTCACCAAAGGTCACCAAAGGTCACCAAAGGGCACCCCAAAGGTCACCAAAGGGCACCCCAAAAGTCACCAAAGGTCACCAAAGATCACCAAAGGTCACCAATGGTCACCCCAAAGGTCACCAAAGGTCACCAAAGATCACCAAAGGTCACCAAAGGTCACCAAAGGTCACCAAAGGTCACCAAAGGTCACCCCAAAGGTCACCAAAGGTCACCAAAGGTCACCAAAGGTCACCAAAGGTCACCCCAAAGGTCACCAACGGTCACCCCAAAGGTCACCAAAGGTCACCCCAAAGGTCACCAAAGGTCACCAAAGGTTACCCCAAAGGTCACCAAAGGTCACCCCAATGGTCACCAAAGGTCACCAAAGGTAACCCCAAAGGTCACCAAAGGTTACCAAAGGTCACCAAAGGTCACCCCAAAGGTCACCAAAGGTCACCCCAAAGGTCACCAAAGGTCACCAAAGGTCACCAAAGGTCACCAAAGGTCACCCCAAAGGTCACCAAAGGTCACCCCAAAGGTCATCAAAAGTCACCCCAAAGGTCACCAAAGGGCACCAAAGGTTACCCCAAAGGTCACCAAAGGTCACCCCAAAGGTCACCAAAGGTCACCAAAGGTCACCCCAAAGGTCACCAAAGGTCACCTCAAAGGTCACCAAAGGTCACCCCAAAGGTCACCACAAAGGTCACCAAAGGTCACCAAAGGTCACCCCAAAGGTCACCAAAGGTCGCCAAAAGTAACCAAAGGTCACCAAAGGTCACCCCAAAGGTCACCAAAGGTCACCAAAGGTCACCAAAGGTCACCAAAGGTACCCCAAAGGTCACCAAAGGTCACCCCAAAGGTCTCCAAAGGTCACCCCAAAGGTCACCAAAGGTCACCTCAAAGGTCACCAAAGGTCACCAAAGGTCACCAAAGGTCACCCCAAAGGTCACCAAAGGTCACCCCAAAGGTCACCAAAGGTCACCTCAAAGGTCACCAAAGGTCACCAAAGGTCACCAAAGGTCATCCCAAAGGTCACCAAAGGTCGCCAAAGGTAACCAAAGGTCACCAAAGGTCACCCCAAAGGTCACCAAAGGTCACCCCAAAGGTCACCAAAGGTCACCAAAGGTCACCAAAGGTCACCAAAGGTACCCCAAAGGTCACCAAAGGTCACCCCAAAGGTCACCAAAGGTCACCCCAAAGGTCACCAAAGGTCACCTCAAAGGTCACCAAAGGTAACCAAAGGTCACCAAAGGTCACCCCAAAGGTCACCAAAGGTCACCCCAAAGGTCACCAAAGGTCACCTCAAAGGTCACCAAAGGTCACCAAAGGTCACCAAAGGTCACCAAAGGTCACCCCAAAGGTCACAAAAGGTCACTCCAAAGGTCACCAAAGGTCACCCCAAAGGTCACCAAAGGTCACCCCAAAGGTCACCAAAGGTCACCCCAAAGGTCACCAAAGGTCACCCCAAAGGTCACCAAAGGTTACCCTAAAGGTCACCAAAGGTCACCCCAAAGGTCACCAAAGGTCACCAAAGGTCACCCCAAAGGTCACCAAAGGTCACCAAATATCACCAAAGGTCACCAAAGGTCACCCCAAAGGTCACCAAAGGTCACCCCAAAGGTCACCAAAGGTCACCCCAAAGGTCACCAAAGGTCACCTCAAAGGTCACCAAAGGTCACCAAAGGATACCAAAGGTCACCAAAGGTCACCCCAAAGGTCACCAAAGGTCACCCCAAAGGTCACCAAAGGTCACCCCAAAGGTCACCAAAGGTCATCCCAAAGGTCACCAAAGGTCACCCCAAAGGTCACCAAAGGTCACCAAAGGTCACCAAAGGTCACCCCAAAGGTCACCAAAGGTCACCCCAAAGGTCACCAAAGGTCACCAAAGCTCACCAAAAATCACCAAAGGTCACCCCAAAGGTCACCAAAGGTCACCAAAGGTCACCAAAGGTCACCAAAGGTCACCCCAAAAGTCACCAAAGGTCACCAAAGGTCACCCCAAAGGTCACCAAAGGTCACCAAAGGTCACCTTAAAGGTCACCAAAGGTCACCCCAAAGGTCACCAAAAGTCACCAAAGGTCACCCCAAAGGTCACCAAAGGTCACCCCAAAGGTCACCAAAGGTCACCAAAGGTCACCAAAGGTCACCCCAAAGGTCACCAAAGGTCACCCCAAAGGTCACCAAAGGTCACCAAAGGTCACCAAAGGTCACCAAAGGTCACCCCAAAGGTCACCAAAGGTCACCCCAAAGGTCACCAAAGGTCACCCCAAAGGTCACCAAAGGTCACCTCAAAGGTCACCAAAGGTCACACCAAAGGTCACCAAAGGTCACCCCAAAGGTCACCAAAGGTCACCAAAGGTCACCCCCAAGGTCACCAAAGGTCACCAAAGGTCACCAAAGGTCACCAAAGGTCACCCCAAAGGTCACCAAAGGTCACCCCAAAGGTCACCAAAGGTCACCCCAAAGGTCACCAAAGGTCACCTCAAAGGTCACCAAATGTCACCCCAAAGGTCACCAAAGGTCACCAAAGGTCACCCCAAAGGTCACCAAAGGTCACCAAAGGTCACCAAAGGTCAACAAAGGTCACCCCAAAGGTCACCAAAGGTCACCCCAAAGGTCACCAAAGGTCACCAAAAGTCACCAAAGGTCACCAAAGATCACCCCAAAGGTCACCCCAAAGGTCACCAAAGGTCACCAAAAGTCACCAAAGGTCTCCAAAGATCACCCCAAAGGTCACCAAAGGTCACCCCAAAGGTCACCAAAGGTTACCCCAAAGGTCACCAAAGGTCACCAAAGGTCACCCCAAAGGTTACCAAAGTTCACCAATGGTCACCAAAGGTCACCAAAGGGCACCCCAAAGGTCACCAAAGGTCACCCCAAAGGTCATCAAAGGTCACCAAAGATCACCAAAGGTCACCAAAGGTCACCCCAAAGGTCACCAAAGGTCACCAAAGGTCACCAAAGGTCACCAAAGGTCACCAAAGGTCACCAAAGGTCACCAAAAGTCACCAAAGGTCACCCCAAAGGTCACCAAAGGTCACCAAAGGTCACCAAAGGTCACCAAAGGTCACCCCAAAGGTCACCAAAGGTCACCAAAGGTCACCCCAAAGGTCACCAAAGGTCACCAAAGGTCACCTCAAAGGTCACCAAAGGTCATCCCAAAGGTCACCAAAAATCACCCCAAAGGTCACCAAAGGTCACCAAAGGTCACCTCAAAGGTCACCAAAGGTCATCCCAAAGGTCACCAAAAATCACCTCAATGGTCACCAAAGGTCACCAAAGGTCACCCCAAAGGTCACCAAAGGTCACCAAAGGTCACCAAAGGTCACCCCAAAGGTCACAAAAGGTCACCCCAAAGGTCACCAAAGGTCACCAAAGGTCACCAAAGGTCACCAAAGGTCACCCCAAAGGTCACCAAAGGTCACCCCCACCAAAGGTCACCCCAAAGGTCATCAAAAGTCACCCCAAAGGTCACCAAAGGGCACCAAAGGTCACCCCAAGGGTCACCAAAGGTCACCCCAAAGGTCACCAAAGGTCACCAAAGGTCACCAAAGGTCACCCCAAAGGTCACCAAAGGTCACCTCAAAGGTCACCAAAGGTCACCCCAAAGGTCACCCCAAAGGTCACCAAAGGTCACCAAAGGTCACCCCAAAGGTCACCAAAGGTCACCAAACGTCACCCCAAAGGTCACCAAAGGTCACCAAAGGTCACCTCAAAGGTCACCAAAGGTCATCCCAAAGGTCACCAAAAATCACCTCAAAGGTCACCAAAGGTCACCAAAGGTCACCAAAGGTCACCAAAAGTCATTCCAAAGGTCACCAAAGGTGACCCCAAAGGTCACCAAAGGTCACCCCAAAGGTCACCAAAGGTCATCCCAAAGGTCACCAAAGGTCGCCAAAGGTCACCAAAGGTCACCAAAGGTCACCCCAAAGGTCACAAAGGTCACCCCAAAGGTCACCAAAGGTCACCCCAAAGGTCACCAAAAGTCACCTCAAAGGTCACCAAATGTCACCCCAAAGGTCACCAAAGGTCACCAAAGGTCACCCAACGGTCACCAAAGGTCACCAAAAGTCACCAAAGGTCACCAAAGGTCACCCCAAAGGTCACCAAAGGTCATCCCAAAGGTCACCAAAGGTCACCAAAGGTCACCAAAGTTCACCAAAGGTCACCCCAAAGGTCACCAAAGTTCACCCCAAAGGTCACCAAAGGTCACCCCAAAGGTCACCAAAGGTCACCAAAGGTCACCCCAAAGGTCACCAAAGGTCACCAAAGGTCACCAAAGGTCACCAAAGGGCACCCCAAAGGTCACCAAAGGTCACCCCAAAGGTCACCAAAGGTCACCAAAGATCACCAAAAGGTCACCAAAGATCACCAAAGGTCACCAAAGGTCACCCCAAAGGTCACCAAAGGTCACCAAAGATCACCAAAGGTCACCAAAGGTCACCAAAGGTCACCAAAGGTCACCAAAGGTCACCCCAAAGGTCACCAAAGGTCACCAAAGGTCACCAAAGGTCACCCCAAAGGTCACCAACGGTCACCCCAAAGGTCACCAAAGGTCACCCCAAAGGTCACCAAAGGTCACCAAAGGTTACCCCAAAGGTCACCAAAGGTCACCCCAAAGGTCACCAAAGGTCACCCCAATGGTCACCAAAGGTCACCAAAGGTCACCCCAAAGGTCACCAAAGGTCACCCCAAAGGTCACCAAAGGTCACCCCAAAGGTCACCAAAGGTCACCCCAAAGGTCACCAAATGTCACCCCAAAGGTCACCAAAGGTCACCAAAGGTCACCCCAAAGGTCACCAAAGGTCACCAAAGGTCACCAAAGGTCAACAAAGGTCACCCCAAAGGTCACCAAAGGTCACCCCAAAGGTCACCAAAGGTCACCAAAAGTCACCAAAGGTCACCAAAGATCACCCCAAAGGTCACCCCAAAGGTCACCAAAGGTCACCAAAAGTCACCAAAGGTCACCAAAGATCACCCCAAAGGTCACCAAAGGTCACCCCAAAGGTCACCAAAGGTTACCCCAAAGGTCACCAAAGGTCACCAAAGGTCACCCCAAAGGTTACCAAAGTTCACCAATGGTCACCAAAGGTCACCAAAGGGCACCCCAAAGGTCACCAAAGGTCACCCCAAAGGTCACCAAAGGTCACCAAAGATCACCAAAGGTCACCAAAGGTCACCCCAAAGGTCACCAAAGGTCACCAAAGGTCACCAAAGGTCACCAAAGGTCACCAAAGGTCACCAAAGGTCACCAAAAGTCACCAAAGGTCACCCCAAAGGTCACCAAAGGTCACCAAAGGTCACCAAAGGTCACCAAAGGTCACCCCAAAGGTCACCAAAGGTCACCAAAGGTCACCCCAAAGGTCACCAAAGGTCACCAAAGGTCACCTCAAAGGTCACCAAAGGTCATCCCGAAGGTCACCAAAAATCACCCCAAAGGTCACCAAAGGTCACCAAAGGTCACCTCAAAGGTCACCAAAGGTCATCCCAAAGGTCACCAAAAATCACCTCAATGGTCACCAAAGGTCACCAACGGTCACCCCAAAGGTCACCAAAGGTCAACAAAGGTCACCAAAGGTCACCCCAAAGGTCACAAAAGGTCACCCCAAAGGTCACCAAAGGTCACCAAAGGTCACCAAAGGTCACCAAAGGTCACCCCAAAGGTCACCAAAGGTCACCCCAAAGGTCATCAAAAGTCACCCCAAAGGTCACCAAAGGGCACCAAAGGTCACCCCAAGGGTCACCAAAGGTCACCCCAAAGGTCACCAAAGGTCACCAAAGGTCACCAAAGGTCACCCCAAAGGTCACCAAAGGTCACCTCAAAGGTCACCAAAGGTCACCCCAAAGGTCACCCCAAAGGTCACCAAAGGTCACCAAAGGTCACCCCAAAGGTCACCAAAGGTCACCAAACGTCACCCCAAAGGTCACCAAAGGTCACCAAAGGTCACCTCAAAGGTCACCAAAGGTCATCCCAAAGGTCACCAAAAATCACCTCAAAGGTCACCAAAGGTCACCAAAGGTCACCAAAGGTCACCAAAAGTCATTCCAAAGGTCACCAAAGGTGACCCCAAAGGTCACCAAAGGTCACCCCAAAGGTCACCAAAGGTCATCCCAAAGGTCACCAAAGGTCGCCAAAGGTCACCAAAGGTCACCAAAGGTCACCCCAAAGGTCACAAAGGTCACCCCAAAGGTCACCAAAGGTCACCCCAAAGGTCACCAAAAGTCACCTCAAAGGTCACCAAATGTCACCCCAAAGGTCACCAAAGGTCACCAAAGGTCACCCCAACGGTCACCAAAGGTCACCAAAAGTCACCAAAGGTCACCAAAGGTCACCCCAAAGGTCACCAAAGGTCACCCCAAAGGTCACCAAAGGTCACCAAAGGTCACCAAAGGTCACCAAAGGTCACCCCAAAGGTCACCAAAGTTCACCCCAAAGGTCACCAAAGGTCACCCCAAAGGTCACCAAAGGTCACCAAAGGTCACCCCAAAGGTCACCAAAGGTCACCAAAGGTCACCAAAGGTCACCAAAGGGCACCCCAAAGGTCACCAAAGGTCACCCCAAAGGTCACCAAAGGTCACCAAAGATCACCAAAGGTCACCAAAGATCACCAAAGGTCACCAAAGGTCACCCCAAAGGTCACCAAAGGTCACCAAAGATCACCAAAGGTCACCAAAGGTCACCAAAGGTCACCAAAGGTCACCAAAGGTCACCCCAAAGGTCACCAAAGGTCACCAAAGGTCACCAAAGGTCACCCCAAAGGTCACCAACGGTCACCCCAAAGGTCACCAAAGGTCACCCCAAAGGTCACCAAAGGTCACCAAAGGTTACCCCAAAGGTCACCAAAGGTCACCCCAAAGGTCACCAAAGGTCACCCCAATGGTCACCAAAGGTCACCAAAGGTCACCCCAAAGGTCACCAAAGGTCACCAAAGGTCACCAAAGGTCACCCCAAAGGTCACCAAAGGTCACCCCAAAGGTCACCAAAGGTCACCAAAGGTCACCAAAGGTCACCAAAGGTCACCAAAGGTCACCAAAGGTCACCCCAAAGGTCACCAAAGGTCACCCCAAAGGTCATCAAAAGTCACCCCAAAGGTCACCAAAGGGCACCAAAGGTTACCCCAAAGGTCACCAAAGGTCACCCCAAAGGTCACCAAAGGTCACCAAGGTCACCAAGTCAGGTCAAGTCACCAAAGGTCACCCAAAGGTCACCAAAGGTCACCTCAAAGGTCACCAAAGGTCACCCAGGTAAGTCACCCCAAAGGTCACCAAAGGTCACCAAAGGTCACCCCAAAGGTCACCAAAGGTCACCAAAGGTCACCTCAAAGGTCACCAAAGGTCATCCCAAAGGTCACCAAAAATCACCTCAAAGGTCACCAAAGGTCACCAAAGGTCATCCCAAAGGTCACCAAAGGTCGCCAAAGGTTACCAAAGGTCACCAAACATCACCTCAAAGGTCACCAAAGGTCACCAAAGGTCACCAAAGGTCACCAAAGGTCACCCCAAAGGTCACCAAATGTCACCCCAAAGGTCACCAAAGGCACCCCAAAGGTCACCAAAGGTCACCCCAAAGGTCACCAAAGGTCACCAAAGGTCATCAAAGGTCACCAAAGGTCACCCCAAAGGTCACCAAAGGTCACCCCAAAGGTCACCAAAGGTCACCCCAAAGGTCACCAAAGGTCACCCCAAAGGTCACCAAAGGTCACCAAAGGTCACCCCAAAGGTCACCAAAGGTCACCAAAGGTCACCCCAAAGGTCACTCCAAAGGTCACCAAAGGTCACCAAAGGTCACCCCAAAGGTCACCAAAGGTCACCAAAGGTCACCCCAAAGGTCACCAAAGGTCACCCCAAAGGTCACCTCAAAGGTCACCAAAGGTCATCCCAAAGGTCACCAAAGGTCATCCCAAAGGTCACCAAAAATCACCTCAAAGGTCACCAAAGGTCACCAAAGGTCATCCCAAAGGTCACCAAAGGTCGCCAAAGGTTACCAAAGGTCACCAAGGGTCACCCCAAAGGTCACCAAAGGTCACCAAAGGTCACCAAAGGTTACCCCAAAGGTCACCAAAGGTCACCAAAGGTCACCAAAGGTCACCAAAGGTACCCCAAAGGTCACCAAAGGTCACCCCAAAGGTCTCCAAAGGTCACCCCAAAGGTCACCAAAGGTCACCTCAAAGGTCACCAAAGGTCACCAAAGGTCACCAAAGGTCACCCCAAAGGTCACCAAAGGTCACCCCAAAGGTCACCAAAGGTCACCTCAAAGGTCACCAAAGGTCACCAAAGGTCACCAAAGGTCATCCCAAAGGTCACCAAAGGTCGCCAAAGGTAACCAAAGGTCACCAAAGGTCACCCCAAAGGTCACCAAAGGTCAACCCAAAGGTCACCAAAGGTCACCAAAGGTCACCAAAGGTCACCAAAGGTACCCCAAAGGTCACCAAAGGTCACCCCAAAGGTCACCAAAGGTCACCCCAAAGGTCACCAAAGGTCACCTCAAAGGTCACCAAAGGTAACCAAAGGTCACCAAAGGTCACCCCAAAGGTCACCAAAGGTCACCCCAAAGGTCACCAAAGGTCACCAAAGGTCACCAAAGGTCACCAAAGGTCACCCCAAAGGTCACAAAAGGTCACCCCAAAGGTCACCAAAGGTCACCCCAAAGGTCACCAAAGGTCACCCCAAAGGTCACCAAAGGTCACCCCAAAGGTCACCAAAGGTCACCCCAAAGGTCACCAAAGGTTACCCTAAAGGTCACCAAAGGTCACCCCAAAGGTCACCAAAGGTCACCAAAGGTCACCCCAAAGGTCACCAAAGGTCACCAAATATCACCAAAGGTCACCAAAGGTCACCCCAAAGGTCACCAAAGGTCACCCCAAAGGTCACCAAAGGTCACCCCAAAGGTCACCAAAGGTCACCTCAAAGGTCACCAAAGGTCACCAAAGGATACCAAAGGTCACCAAAGGTCACCCCAAAGGTCACCAAAGGTCACCCCAAAGGTCACCAAAGGTCACCCCAAAGGTCACCAAAGGTCATCCCAAAGGTCACCAAAGGTCACCCCAAAGGTCACCAAAGGTCACCAAAGGTCACCAAAGGTCACCCCAAAGGTCACCAAAGGTCACCCCAAAGGTCACCAAAGGTCACCAAAGCTCACCAGAAATCACCAAAGGTCACCCCAAAGGTCACCAAAGGTCACCAAAGGTCACCAAAGGTCACCAAAGGTCACCCCAAAAGTCACCAAAGGTCACCAAAGGTCACCCCAAAGGTCACCAAAGGTCACCAAAGGTCACCTTAAAGGTCACCAAAGGTCACCCCAAAGGTCACCAAAAGTCACCAAAGGTCACCCCAAAGGTCACCAAAGGTCACCCCAAAGGTCACCAAAGGTCACCAAAGGTCACCAAAGGTCACCCCAAAGGTCACCAAAGGTCACCCCAAAGGTCACCAAAGGTCACCAAAGGTCACCAAAGGTCACCCCAAAGGTCACCAAAGGTCACCCCAAAGGTCACCAAAGGTCACCCCAAAGGTCACCAAAGGTCACCTCAAAGGTCACCAAAGGTCACCCCAAAGGTCACCAAAGGTCACCCCAAAGGTCACCAAAGGTCACCAAAGGTCACCCCCAAGGTCACCAAAGGTCACCAAAGGTCACCAAAGGTCACCAAAGGTCACCCCAAAGGTCACCAAAGGTCACCCCAAAGGTCACCAAAGGTCACCAAAGATCACCAAAGGTCACCAAAGGTCACCCCAAAGGTCACCAAAGATCACCAAAGGTCACCAAAGGTCACCCCAAAGGTCACCAAAGGTCACCAAAGATCACCAAAGGTCACCAAAGGTCACCAAAGGTCACCAAAGGTCACCAAAGGTCACCCCAAAGGTCACCAAAGGTCACCAAAGGTCACCAAAGGTCACCAAAGGTCCCCCCAAAGGTCACCAAAGGTCACCAAAGGGTACCCCAAAGGTCACCAAAGGTCACCCCAAAGGTCACCAAAGGTCACCAAAGGTCATCAAAGGTCACCAAAGGTCACCAAAGGTCACCAAAAGTCACCCCAAAGGTCACCAAAGGTCACCCCAAAGGTCACCAAAGGTCACCCCAAAGGTCACCAAAGGTCACCAAAGGTCACCCCCAAGGTCACCAAAGGTCACCAAAGGTCACCAAAGGTCACCCCAAAGGTCACCAAAGGTCACCCCAAAGGTCACCAAAGGTCACCCCAAAGGTCACCAAAGGTCACCTCAAAGGTCACCAAATGTCACCCCAAAGGTCACCAAAGGTCACCAAAGGTCACCCCAAAGGTCACCAAAGGTCACCAAAGGTCACCCCAAAGGTCACCAAAGGTCACCCCAAAGGTCACCAAAGGTCACCAAAGGTCACCAAAGGTCACCAAAGGTCACCCCAAAGGTCACCAAAGGTCACCCCAAAGGTCACCAAAGGTCACCAAAGGTCACCCCAAAGGTCACCAAAGGTCACCAAAGGTCACCAAAGGTCACCAAAGGGCACCCCAAAGGTCACCAAAGGGCACCCCAAAAGTCACCAAAGGTCACCAAAGATCACCAAAGGTCACCAATGGTCACCCCAAAGGTCACCAAAGGTCACCAAAGATCACCAAAGGTCACCAAAGGTCACCAAAGGTCACCAAAGGTCACCAAAGGTCACCCCAAAGGTCACCAAAGGTCACCAAAGGTCACCAAAGGTCACCAAAGGTCACCCCAAAGGTCACCAACGGTCACCCCAAAGGTCACCAAAGGTCACCCCAAAGGTCACCAAAGGTCACCAAAGGTTACCCCAAAGGTCACCAAAGGTCACCCCAATGGTCACCAAAGGTCACCAAAGGTAACCCCAAAGGTCACCAAAGGTTACCAAAGGTCACCAAAGGTCACCCCAAAGGTCACCAAAGGTCACCCCAAAGGTCACCAAAGGTCACCAAAGGTCACCAAAGGTCACCAAAGGTCACCCCAAAGGTCACCAAAGGTCACCCCAAAGGTCATCAAAAGTCACCCCAAAGGTCACCAAAGGGCACCAAAGGTTACCCCAAAGGTCACCAAAGGTCACCCCAAAGGTCACCAAAGGTCACCAAAGGTCACCCCAAAGGTCACCAAAGGTCACCTCAAAGGTCACCAAAGGTCACCCCAAAGGTCACCACAAAGGTCACCAAAGGTCACCAAAGGTCACCCCAAAGGTCACCAAAGGTCGCCAAAAGTAACCAAAGGTCACCAAAGGTCACCCCAAAGGTCACCAAAGGTCACCAAAGGTCACCAAAGGTCACCAAAGGTACCCCAAAGGTCACCAAAGATCACCCCAAAGGTCTCCAAAGGTCACCCCAAAGGTCACCAAAGGTCACCTCAAAGGTCACCAAAGGTCACCAAAGGTCACCAAAGGTCACCCCAAAGGTCACCAAAGGTCACCCCAAAGGTCACCAAAGGTCACCTCAAAGGTCACCAAAGGTCACCAAAGGTCACCAAAGGTCATCCCAAAGGTCACCAAAGGTCGCCAAAGGTAACCAAAGGTCACCAAAGGTCACCCCAAAGGTCACCAAAGGTCACCCCAAAGGTCACCAAAGGTCACCAAAGGTCACCAAAGGTCACCAAAGGTACCCCAAAGGTCACCAAAGGTCACCCCAAAGGTCACCAAAGGTCACCCCAAAGGTCACCAAAGGTCACCTCAAAGGTCACCAAAGGTAACCAAAGGTCACCAAAGGTCACCCCAAAGGTCACCAAAGGTCACCACAAAGGTCACCAAAGGTCACCTCAAAGGTCACCAAAGGTCACCAAAGGTCACCAAAGGTCACCAAAGGTCACCCCAAAGGTCACAAAAGGTCACCCCAAAGGTCACCAAAGGTCACCCCAAAGGTCACCAAAGGTCACCCCAAAGGTCACCAAAGGTCACCCCAAAGGTCACCAAAGGTCACCCCAAAGGTCACCAAAGGTTACCCTAAAGGTCACCAAAGGTCACCCCAAAGGTCACCAAAGGTCACCAAAGGTCACCCCAAAGGTCACCAAAGGTCACCAAATATCACCAAAGGTCACCAAAGGTCACCCCAAAGGTCACCAAAGGTCACCCCAAAGGTCACCAAAGGTCACCCCAAAGGTCACCAAAGGTCACCTCAAAGGTCACCAAAGGTCACCAAAGGATACCAAAGGTCACCAAAGGTCACCCCAAAGGTCACCAAAGGTCACCCCAAAGGTCACCAAAGGTCACCCCAAAGGTCACCAAAGGTCATCCCAAAGGTCACCAAAGGTCACCCCAAAGGTCACCAAAGGTCACCAAAGGTCACCAAAGGTCACCCCAAAGGTCACCAAAGGTCACCCCAAAGGTCACCAAAGGTCACCAAAGCTCACCAAAAATCACCAAAGGTCACCCCAAAGGTCACCAAAGGTCACCAAAGGTCACCAAAGGTCACCAAAGGTCACCCCAAAAGTCACCAAAGGTCACCAAAGGTCACCCCAAAGGTCACCAAAGGTCACCAAAGGTCACCTTAAAGGTCACCAAAGGTCACCCCAAAGGTCACCAAAAGTCACCAAAGGTCACCCCAAAGGTCACCAAAGGTCACCCCAAAGGTCACCAAAGGTCACCAAAGGTCACCAAAGGTCACCCCAAAGGTCACCAAAGGTCACCCCAAAGGTCACCAAAGGTCACCAAAGGTCACCAAAGGTCACCAAAGGTCACCCCAAAGGTCACCAAAGGTCACCCCAAAGGTCACCAAAGGTCACCCCAAAGGTCACCAAAGGTCACCTCAAAGGTCACCAAAGGTCACACCAAAGGTCACCAAAGGTCACCCCAAAGGTCACCAAAGGTCACCAAAGGTCACCCCCAAGGTCACCAAAGGTCACCAAAGGTCACCAAAGGTCACCAAAGGTCACCCCAAAGGTCACCAAAGGTCACCCCAAAGGTCACCAAAGGTCACCCCAAAGGTCACCAAAGGTCACCTCAAAGGTCACCAAATGTCACCCCAAAGGTCACCAAAGGTCACCAAAGGTCACCCCAAAGGTCACCAAAGGTCACCAAAGGTCACCAAAGGTCAACAAAGGTCACCCCAAAGGTCACCAAAGGTCACCCCAAAGGTCACCAAAGGTCAACAAAAGTCACCAAAGGTCACCAAAGATCACCCCAAAGGTCACCCCAAAGGTCACCAAAGGTCACCAAAAGTCACCAAAGGTCACCAAAGATCACCCCAAAGGTCACCAAAGGTCACCCCAAAGGTCACCAAAGGTTACCCCAAAGGTCACCAAAGGTCACCAAAGGTCACCCCAAAGGTTACCAAAGTTCACCAATGGTCACCAAAGGTCACCAAAGGGCACCCCAAAGGTCACCAAAGGTCACCCCAAAGGTCATCAAAGGTCACCAAAGATCACCAAAGGTCACCAAAGGTCACCCCAAAGGTCACCAAAGGTCACCAAAGGTCACCAAAGGTCACCAAAGGTCACCAAAGGTCACCAAAGGTCACCAAAAGTCACCAAAGGTCACCCCAAAGGTCACCAAAGGTCACCAAAGGTCACCAAAGGTCACCAAAGGTCACCCCAAAGGTCACCAAAGGTCACCAAAGGTCACCCCAAAGGTCACCAAAGGTCACCAAAGGTCACCTCAAAGGTCACCAAAGGTCATCCCAAAGGTCACCAAAAATCACCCCAAAGGTCACCAAAGGTCACCAAAGGTCACCTCAAAGGTCACCAAAGGTCATCCCAAAGGTCACCAAAAATCACCTCAATGGTCACCAAAGGTCACCAAAGGTCACCCCAAAGGTCACCAAAGGTCACCAAAGGTCACCAAAGGTCACCCCAAAGGTCACAAAAGGTCACCCCAAAGGTCACCAAAGGTCACCAAAGGTCACCAAAGGTCACCAAAGGTCACCCCAAAGGTCACCAAAGGTCACCCCAAAGGTCATCAAAAGTCACCCCAAAGGTCACCAAAGGGCACCAAAGGTCACCCCAAGGGTCACCAAAGGTCACCCCAAAGGTCACCAAAGGTCACCAAAGGTCACCAAAGGTCACCCCAAAGGTCACCAAAGGTCACCTCAAAGGTCACCAAAGGTCACCCCAAAGGTCACCCCAAAGGTCACCAAAGGTCACCAAAGGTCACCCCAAAGGTCACCAAAGGTCACCAAACGTCACCCCAAAGGTCACCAAAGGTCACCAAAGGTCACCTCAAAGGTCACCAAAGGTCATCCCAAAGGTCACCAAAAATCACCTCAAAGGTCACCAAAGGTCACCAAAGGTCACCAAAGGTCACCAAAAGTCATTCCAAAGGTCACCAAAGGTGACCCCAAAGGTCACCAAAGGTCACCCCAAAGGTCACCAAAGGTCATCCCAAAGGTCACCAAAGGTCGCCAAAGGTCACCAAAGGTCACCAAAGGTCACCCCAAAGGTCACAAAGGTCACCCCAAAGGTCACCAAAGGTCACCCAAAGGTCACCAAAAGTCACCTCAAAGGTCACCAAATGTCACCCCAAAGGTCACCAAAGGTCACCAAAGGTCACCCCAACGGTCACCAAAGGTCACCAAAAGTCACCAAAGGTCACCAAAGGTCACCCCAAAGGTCACCAAAGGTCACCCCAAAGGTCACCAAAGGTCACCAAAGGTCACCAAAGTTCACCAAAGGTCACCCCAAAGGTCACCAAAGTTCACCCCAAAGGTCACCAAAGGTCACCCCAAAGGTCACCAAAGGTCACCAAAGGTCACCCCAAAGGTCACCAAAGGTCACCAAAGGTCACCAAAGGTCACCAAAGGGCACCCCAAAGGTCACCAAAGGTCACCCCAAAGGTCACCAAAGGTCACCAAAGATCACCAAAAGGTCACCAAAGATCACCAAAGGTCACCAAAGGTCACCCAAAGGTCACCAAAGGTCACCAAAGATCACCAAAGGTCACCAAAGGTCACCAAAGGTCACCAAAGGTCACCAAAGGTCACCCCAAAGGTCACCAAAGGTCACCAAAGGTCACCAAAGGTCACCCCAAAGGTCACCAACGGTCACCCCAAAGGTCACCAAAGGTCACCCC